>JASAMX010018852.1:0-14467 GCA_030248175.1 Microlaimidae sp. YZB2_3 | reverse complement strand
GTTCATTCAATTTCAAAAATCCATTAGTGATTTTAAAAGTAACAAATTGTGGGTGCATTTAATTTCGAAAATTATTCGGTAATTTGCAAAACCCATTTGCCGCTGACTGCCCATTCCAAAGGTTTGTTTCAAGTGCATTTCAAATTTTTTTGGGAGCGAATTTTCCCCTGGAGCGAATTTGACAGGTACAAAACTTATATAAACATACTTATATTTAACTGTATAATTCCGCACAACAGCCGCTGTCCAAAATTGTGTCACTTACCCTATTATAAATTAGATTCTTCTTGAATACAAGCTGATTTTGGATGCAAAGGGAATGCCGATGCCGCAGTTCGAAGAGATTTGGTATGAATATTCTAAAAGGATCTTGAGAATAGCTATCTGCGAGACGAAACCCGGCCTTGGTCTGAAAACGTTGTTTTCAGAGTTTCAGCGTTAATCTGGACATCCGGCCCGACCCTGACAGTGCCCAAAGTCCACTGTATTTACTAACGCCAGGTTTGTTTTTCAAATGTTTACTTCTAATATTTTAAGTTTTGTCCTACAATACGGTTAAAAATCTGTGCCCATTTTTTTAATTACTAGCAGGTAAGGCTCAGTTCACTCGTTTTGGTTATTTATTTTTGTGATTCTTTTTAACTAAATAATAAAACCCGTTAATCTTGTGTGGACTACTCAGGTGTGTTTCAATGAACTTAATAAGTGAAAAGTGATATAATTTATTTATATGAAAACTATTACAGAAAACAGTTGGCAATATTATGTTTATAATGATAAACTTTTTATGAATGAAACTAAAATGTTATATATTTTTAGATGAGCAGAATGTACTGGGATTACTGAGCATTTCCTTATTTGTTACCACCGAATCCTGTAAAAAAGGGACAAAAAAAGACAGAAGGATGCACTAGTGTTGATGCACAGAAGCACTTGGTCTCGTTCTTAAAGGTAATTTACATTTTAACAAAAACTCAATAATATAATCCACTGATTGCACCAAACACAAAGCATGAACAAAGTATAGCAGGGCTCTCAACATGAATGACCGCACAAGCACAAAGAATACATGCTGGCTGGATGCGGTCGTTTGTGCTGGGAAACCCGCTATAATTTATGCGTTGAATTAGAAGCAATCAGACAATAAAAGGAAAAACGTTAAAAAAGGTACTAATAAACTCGTGGTTGTGAGACATATAAATGTGCCATAAAATTTTACTGTCTGTATTTAAAAATGTTCTGGTGAGACAAAAAATAGACCCGCAATAGAAATTATGTGAATGTCTGGATGGGACATTAAATTATTCTGAAATATTTAATTAAGTTATTTGATATTTGAAAATTTTACTAAAAAAACATTAATTTAAAAACTCAATTTTTGTTTTTTCTTTCACTTTGTTTAAAAGCTTTATGGTAATACCGCATACCTTTTTTCTATTGTTATTATTTGTTGAAATAGGCGTTGTAATGGTAGGAACAAAGGAGCAGAAACCAAAATTATTCAAAATCTATTTTAAAACCTTGCATATTCAAAAAGTCCATTCCAAATCCAATCAATGTTCATTCCAAATTCATTCAGAAAATCCATTTAAAACAAATAAATCTCAATTAATATTACACCAGGCCTCTTCTTTCACAGGCACACTTCTTTTATGTAAGTATCACCTAGTAAAATTTTGTGCTGTGTGTTTAGAGCACGATGTGCATCGACGAAGCTGTTCAGAGCCTCAAGAAAGACCTCACCTTGACGCAACCGTGCCTCCTGGTGTTCACGCAAACCGGCGCCCCTGCTAGCGAAATCGCACAGATCTGTTTGGTTATTGATCTAGAAGGAATAATTCTGCCGACTACCGATATTGCAGTGGCTCTCAAGTACCTCTTCGCCAGTTTTCAGGCGTGGAATATTGTCTATCCATCTGAATTGGTCCCGACCTACCAATTCCTGGAACTGGCATTTGGAATCGAAACACTAGTAAAGACCAAAAAGAAGAAGAAAAGCGGCAGTTCGAAGGCTCAAGAACTATTTCTCCATCTGAAAAACTATTAGCTAATGCTACAGCCGGGTATTTACCCCTCAGGAGGGGATGAACATTTTTAAGTTTATCAGACTGCAAAAAAGTTGAATAAACAAAAATAAATAAGTGGAGTTATATCAGACTGGGTCATTCTTAATACAAAATTAAATGAATACATGAAACGCATAGAACTCTATGGATCTACCTAGCATTACAAAAATTTTGGTCCGCGGTCCCGCCGCGAAATTAGATTTCTTTATAAAACCATTAATTTTTACCAAGTTTTTTGGAAACCGAAGATTAAACAACTATAATAAATAATTTCGAGGATTTTTGTTAATTTGTGACCATTATTTAGAGCTATATTAAGCGTAACTAAGGTTTTTCATATGTAAATTTTTTTGGTAAATCAGAAAAAACAAACATTTTGTGATGCTTCTTAAAAACAAAAAAGCCACAAATATTTTTCAAGTAGATGTTTTATTTGTATATAGTATTTCCAGTTTCAAAAATAATACAAAAAAATGCATTTAATTTCAAAGGACCGCCAACCCATTTTTTGTTATGCTAGGTAGGTCCATAGACAACAGCAAAAAACTAAATAATTTTTATGTAAGTTTAGCTGTGATTGGTTCAGCAAAATTTTGCTCTATAGCTATTGATCGCATTTGTTTATAAAACCAAATTACAAACATTCTCAGCCTGGATAACTCAGTTTGTCATAATTTTTGTGAAATGCGTCATATATCCACTATTTTTAATTGACCAACCACGCTATGTCCAGTTACAAAAAACTGCACTGTAAATTTTATTTCTGTGTAACCAATTAGCGGGGAAAAATACAGGCTTGAAACTTATTAGTAGTTGCAAACTTATTATGTATTTTGGCATGTCGGTGGAGAATTAAATTATTTTAAACAAACTCAACTAAGATTTTTAGAATTTTTAGAATTTTTAGGCTTCATGCAAACCCACTAATAATACATCAGGGCAAGTCACTTTAAAAATACAAGAAAAAAAGTTAATCTATATTGGGTTTAGCGATAACACAATATTTCACCGCGCTGATTGGTTACGCATGAAAAGGTTTTATTGGGCAGTTTTTTAACTGAACACAGTGCGTTCGATCAATTAAAACAGTGGATCAGCTATGAGAAAACTGTGTATAGTTAAGGTGTAAATGTTTTATTTTTATTGATGAAAAGTGATGGTTTAAATGAAAATTTGCTCAAAGTGACGCAATGTGTCTTCAGATATTGAAAGAAAAGTGCCAATTTTGTCAAAATTGCATTTGTTTGTCTTGTACTGTCTCCTTGCTTTGTGTTGAATTATGCTTCCTGTATGAAGCGAATAAAAATTTGATGTGTATTAATTTCTTGCAATTCTAAAAATAATAATAATAGCTTTATATAGTAACCACAACCAGAGTACGGCAAGAGTTTTTAGGACTACCGTTCCATACAATCTGACTGCATTGTAACAATACAAAGAATTTGCGAAATACAAGTTGACAAAAAGAATAGGTTAACAGTTATTTTAATACAAGCAATTATTCTACCAGTATGGTAAAGGTAATGTCATTATATTTGGCAGAAAAAATTCCGCTAATTTGGCAAACAATTTTGGCAGAAAAATTCTGCATATTTGCTTAATAATTTTTCTTCTTATAAAAAGGATAAAAAATTCTGCCAATTTGGCTGAATAGTTAGACTGTTCAAAATTGGTTGACTGATTCAGCCAAATTGGGTGGAATTCTCAGGCGAAAATGGCAGAGTCAGGATTAGAGAGTATCTTTGAGTTATCCATGCAAATCGGAAAGTTACCTGAAGTATGGAAATATGCATTTATATGTCCAATTCAAAAAAAATTGTTGCAAGCTTAAAAGAATGTAGCTTAAACTACAGAGGTATTTGATTGACGTCAATTTCCTGTAAAATTATGAAAAGAATTGTTTTTGACAATCTCTTAATTTATCTTCATGTGAACAAATTAATTAAAAATGAACAATATGGATTTCTTGCAGGAAGATCGGTCACTTACAAATGATTACATCTCTCTTGATGATAATTTCCTTGTTAAAAATGACTTTAAAAACTCTTAAAATAATTTTTGTAATTTTTCAAATGACTGTCAATTAAAAATTGCTATAGACAAAATGCATTGTACTTTCCATTGGTGCGAATGATTCCAATCATATATATAGTTTAAACAATAAAAAAATTGAGCCAGTGTGTAATGTTAGGGATTTAGGAATTACGATTTCTGACAATTTAAGAGTGCCATTCTGTAATAATTTTTTATTTTGGAGACCCTCATTCCCAGCTGTCAGATCGATAGTCTTGCATTTTGTTCAAATTAATATATGTGATATTTCAGATGTTGTGAATGACAATGAGAGCCTTTTTAGCTCATCTTAATAAACCCGGGTATCTGTGGTACCCGATTGGTGTGGGGCCACGATCTCTCAACCCTCTGCAAGTATGACAACTTACCAGGGCTTTCCTCCAGGCCGGATTCCTATGTTTCAGCAGAGCACCGATGAGGACCCCCCGTATTCCCGCAATGGAAGAAATGGAGGACATTCTCCAGGAGGCTCTCCCTCCTGTGATATCCCCAGGTCCCCTAAACAGCAAAGAAAGTGATGATGGCGAGCCTCCTCCTTCTGGTAATCATTACTTCCTCATCTCTATTGGTTACAAACAATTTTGCTATTTACTCATCTTTTGAATTTTATTGACCCCGTGCTACTAACAAACAATCTTTTTCATTACACAAAGAATTTATTTTTTTTCAAGTGATATAGTCATTTATCTTCCAATACTATGTTGTTATGATATTACCAATACTTACCAATATTTTCATTGTGTCTTCATTTTTGTGGTATTTTGTGATTTTTTTTTGTGTTACTTGTATTTAACGTAATTGTTCACTTGTTTCTTCTGTTTAGCATAATTTTTACTTGTTTGTTCTTAGTGTAATTGTTTCTTTTGTACTAGTATATTTGGTATATTGTATTTGTGTTGTTTTGGAGGCAGGAAACTTGGATAAGGTGATCAGTCGTTAACTGCTGTCAAAACCTTGGTAGTTTTTGAGGGTTTGATTTGTAGGGTGAGGTACCCCACTCGACTTCACCCTCTGCCAGTGTCGGTTTGCTTTGCTTAGCTGGAGACAGCTACGGACTGGTGGGGGAGGTGTGGCGAAGTGGGAGGTAGTTTAATAATTAATTCCTACTAATAATTGCTAATATTAAGTTGCCATTCCGCCTAGCTTTCAAACGCGTATTATGTCATATTCAAATTACAGTAGTTTGCGCCGGTCGCCGCGCATGTAGCATAATTGCACAATTAAACCATTTCAAGTAGCATAATTGCTCCACACGGTGTGCGGGCACCAAGGGTCTCATGTTATGGTTGGGGCGTTCTTTATATTGAACGGTTGTGTTTTCCTACCATCCTGATAAGGACCTTCAAAGGTCAGCAGATTCTTCATAGGTTAGTCTTATTTATACTTATTTTAGCTTATTTTTTGTGTTTTTTGTGAGAAAGCTGACAGCCGCGGTTGGTTTAGACCAACCTAGGTAGGGACTTGTGTTAAGCGGAAGTAGCCTGGTAACTAACCGAGATACTTCCATGAGTTAGGACTTAGCGGGCCAAAGATAAAACTTACTTTGGTGGAATGGCATTTTCAAACCGTCAGTAGCCCATGCAGGTATTTTTAAATTAGGGAAATAGCACATAGAGCGTAGTAATAAATTTGTAACTTAGCTAAAATAGCTAAGTTTAGCAAAAGGTAGTTAGGTAGTTAGGTAGTTAGTTAGTTAGCAAAAGGTAGTTAGGTGTGCTACCCTTGCAAAAATAAATATCAACATTTACTTTCGCTGTATTTATTAATATTATCTTTTGTAACTAAACCTAATTTTCTTTTAATTCTAAATCGCGTAGTTTAATAATCCTAATTCAACTCTAAGTCCTCCAGCGTGCAAAACAACTTTGGTGCAGTAGCGCCACTTTTTCATAATTCACAATTCTTCATCTAAAAGTCTAAAAATACGTTAATTAGAAGTCTACCATATAAGCAACAATTAACAAAATCTTTTTATGCTTGCAAAATTTTTAAATGGTTTCTTCTCACCATAAATCTGTGTTTTTGCCATATGTTACTAATTTGTTGGCCACAATGCCGTTAGTTATCCTAGTAATCCACTCATTTATAAAACCCTTGTGTAATCAGTGTAAACAGCTTTATGGGGGTTAAATCACTCTTTTACACTGCTCTACATTCACATTTTACAAGAACGATATTAACACCAGCAACTTACATAAAGTGTAAATTTTTATATCATATGCTTCACAAATCAAACTCGACTCTCCCCAGGCTAAAAAAATCCCTCTAAAATCATATAGTTTTTGTTCTGGACGTGTTTATGTTTCACTAAAATAATATTAAATTACCCTTGGTCACTCAGGTTGCTACGTCAATTTTTGTGATCCTAATTGCTGAAGGAGTGGTTCCTTTGAGCAATTTTTTGTAGATCCTAAATGTCGGGAGTTAGGATTAAAACTCTACCAAAATATATTTGGTCCCTTGTGACTAAGTTGCTTGAGGTAACTCACTCTTGTATTTGTGTATTTAATCGACTCAAAAGGAGTAACTTGTAGCTTTCAAATTATGCAAAAATCCATAGATCATTTCTGGTATCATACTTTGTATTTTACCTAACTTTTTCAACTAGTAATAATAAAGTTTCAGCTCAAAAATATCACTCCTATAAAGTCGAACTGAATACCTGGATACGCAATGAAGAACAACCTTCTGTAAATACATGACCATAACTTTTTGAAAGAACTTTGGTTCTAAAACTTGTAAATTTTTCAACCCGTAACCAAAGGGTTTCATTGTAAAAATATTAATTACTAACGTCCGGTACAAACATCTATAAATGTCATTTAAATCCATGGAAAACTTAATTTCAATATTTTGAAGGAACTGATCTACTGAGTTTTAAATAATTTTAATATCACACCCATTGTGTTAAGTTTTCAAATAAATAATATAAAACAAAGCAAGTAAAGGTTAAAGCAAACCTGGTAACGCACGTTAATTGGTACCAAACAATACCATGATATCTATTTTTGACAAAGCTGTACACGCAGTTCTATATAATTGGTAATTATTTTTACTCCCCACCTAGCTAATGTTTTTCGATCTAAATATTACTTATAACCCTTCAACTTTGTTCGGTTGAAAAGACAACCAACTGGAGAATCTGATAAAATTTTATTTTGGGTCAGACCACCTCAGGTCTGAAATCATTTTGCTTCCCAACACGGTAATGTTTTATGGAAGTCCCTTAGGCTTCCAATGTTAGCATTGGTTAGCTGACAGGTCCTGAATTTGTACTTGATAAATTTTTCGCTGTAATATTTTTGAAGACTGGTCTAAGACCCAGTCTAAAACTTCTCCCCTTTCCGAGTAGAGTTTCCTACTTGACCCTTCCGGTAAAGAGGGTGTGTTTTGTAATCCCCTTCACAGTGCCCAAGACTCTTACGTGCCATCTTCCTACAAGGCTCCGCCTCCCAAATTTAATTATAAATAATGAACGTAGCAGTAAAACGTAAGTGGAGTACAGATAGACCTTGTGTAGCGAGCAACAGGCTCTAAAAAACCGGCTAGACCCCTGTTTGCCCATTACAGAAAAAAGAAAAGAGACAAAAAAAGCGTAAAATAAGTAGAAATAGGTCTAAAATAGCTTAAAATGCATTAAAATTGGCTAAAAACTGCAAAATTTTGCAATGGCGTCATAATAGGTTAAAAATGGCGCCATATTTTTTGATTAGTTTTTGATTTTTGGACGGGTGGGCACTAATATTCCAGGGGGCATTTTCAGACCCTGCACAGGTCTGTTAATTTACTGCAAAATTGTCATTATTGGTTTCAATTTGATCTAACATTTCATCTTCTTCTGTTATTATGTCTTCTAGGTATTCATCTGGACTAATGCATTCTTCTAATATAAGTGCGGAGTCCTTTAGGGCTGTCCTCTTGTTGAATATTATTAAAATTATTGTATTGTTGCATGGCAACTAAAGACAGAAATAATTTAAAATTATTTATTCTACGTTTCAACCTGATAAAACACAGGTCTTTGTCAGAAAATTTTAACGTTTACGTTAAAATTTCCTGACAAAGGCCTGTGTTTTATCAGGTTGAAACGTAGAATAAATGATATCAAATTATTTCTGTATTTAATCGCCATGCAACAATATAATAATGCATTCTTCATTATTAATCAACTCTTCCAAAACGTTTTCTCTGCTTTGAGTAGGTTGTGGAATTGCACTTGACTTAATTTTTGAATAGCATCTGCTAAAAACTGAAGCGTTTTTGGAGCTGCTTAGATATTCCTTGCTGTTAAATCTGTAATGTCCATCAGGAAGTTTTCCATCTTCATTGCTTTTTCAACTCCAGTAGAATCAAATTTATCTCTTGTTTCCTGGACGAAATTAAATTTTTCAATTAAAAAAACTTTTCTGTTCTTCTGTAAATGGGGTACAGGGCTTTCTTTTTGACAAAGCAAATCCAATGGTTAATTTTGGCTGTAATTCTTCATTGCTTTCAGTTTTTAAACTTTCAGAAACAGTGAAGTGGTTGAAATTTATTAATTTATTTCAGATGCTTCTAAATATTCTTTATAGTTTCGAAGTGCATAGTCTTGTATTGTTTTTACTTGGGGCTTTATAATATGTTTTTCGATTTCCAAATGCTATAAATAGCTTTTATACTGCCTGTACATTCTGGAACAACCTTCAACTGGACAAAAATAAATGGCTTTTTTCCGTGCTTCTTGTGATGTAATAATATCATTTTCAACAAAAACTCCTTCTTCTTTTTCTGAGTTTTTTCTTTCTTTCCGTTCACTAATTTGCATTGTATTATTTATTTTTGTTCCTGACATTAATTTTATATGTCTATGTAAGTGCTTGTTTGTGTGCCATGTATACAACAGGCCATGTATGACATAATAAACATTTGTAAACATTTTTAAGAAGATGCTGCTTTTATAAATATTTGCGCAGATGTAATGTCATTCCCTTTATCAAAATACATATTAACCTTACGTTTAATGTGCGCTGCCAGGCGGTCACATGGTCACACAGACAGTTTGCCAGTCTGTGGTTCATTAAATGTCTAATCTAAAATTTGAATTCCTGAAATAGCTAAACTATGCACAGTTCAAATCGTTAGAGATGAATGGTAGCAGGCTGCATTGAATGTTCTCATGATTGCATGAGTAATTTAGGGTTTTCTTTTTTAATCTGTTGTAGAATGTGATACAACATAGCTGTTACTTCTTCTGAACCTTGAGGTGAATGATCAAAAACATGGGCAAACTTTCTGAAAACAAACTGACTGTCAGGACTTGGACTATAAAAACACACTATTAAGTGCCAAGCTAACCCTCGTTTTCCGAACCCCTCTTTTTGGTTTTCACAGTATTTGTTTAAGTTTTTAATTTTTTAAATGTGATATTGTGAAAATATGAGTTTGGTTTCATGCTTCTAAATTGGTAAACTGGTTAAGTTTAGAAAAAATAAAAATTTTTTAAAATTTACGTTTTTTTTTAAAAATTGTAAGATTTTGTTTGTAAAAATTAAAAATTTTCAAATAAAAAATTAAAAGTTTATTTTTGAAAAGTTTATATATTTTTACTTATAAATAGTTAATTTTAGCATTATTAACAAAATATTTGGCTTAAAATGTATCACTAAATTATCACAATTGCAGAATTTTATATATTAGTTCCTAAAATTTTTGACATTCAAACAAATGGTTGATGTACAAAAAAGGGTAATTTTATTTTGATAATTTTATTATGGTTAAATGGAATGTATGACAGCCAAAAAATGTAAAAATATGAGTTTGTTTTCATGTTTCTAAATTGGTAAACTGGTTGAGTTTAGAAAAAATGAAAATTTTTAAAATTTACGTTTTTTTGAAAAATTGTAAAATTTTGGTTGTAAAAATTAAAATTTTTTGAAAATAAAATTTGTTTTTTAAAAGTTTATATTTTTTACTTATAAGTAGTTAATTTTAGCATTATTAACAAAATATTTGGCTTGAAATGCATCATTAAATTATCACAATTGCACAATTTTATATATTAGCTCCTAAAATTTTAGTAATTTAAAAGTTTGATATACAAAAAACGGTAATTTTATTTTCATAATTTTATTATGATTAAATGGTCTGTGTGACAGCTAAATAATGTAAAAATATGAGTTTAGTTTCATGTTTCTAAATTGGTAAACTGGTAAATTGGTTGAGTTTAGAAAAAATGAAAATTTTTAAGATTTACGTTTTTTTTTGAAAAAATGTAAAATTTTGGTTGTAAAAATTAAAATTTTTTTTTTTATTAAAAAAATTTTATTATTTTAAAAGCATAATATACAACAAACACAACAAATAAAACAGACTATAAAACATATCACAGAACAAAAAAAAAAGAACAAAAGAAAACACAAATAAACACAAGAAAAACATTTTATTTTGCAACTTTTAAAAAATTTTTTTTTTATTTTGTTTTATTAGGAAGCCTATATACAAGGGAATAGTAAATAGTTATAGTTATATTTTTTTTTTATAATAAAAATATTTGGTTTATAACCAATTTTTCCATTTATAATATTTTTCCTCTAAACATTTATCTGTTTCCATTAAATATTTATAGATTTTAAATTTTCCTTTTATATAATTTTGAAATACTTTAAATAATGGAATTTGGTTCTTTAATTTTGTTATGTATATAAAATATTTTGTCCACAAGATGAATTCTTGCCATTTTCTTTCTATTATATCGTTTGTACTTTCCATCATTAGCAATGTTTCATCCAATTGTAAATTTAGTGTTGTTTTTTCTTTTTCTTCAAAAAAATTTTTAACGGAATACCAAAAAGCTTCTGTACTGGGGCATTGATAAAAAAAATGCTCTAAGGAGTCATTACTCTTTAGGTTACACAATTTACAAAGAGGATTATCACTTTTTTTATAACCGTATAACCATTTTTGCGTAGCAATAATTCTGTGATATATTCGAAATTGAAACACTCTTAATTTAGTTTCGTCTGTTATTTTTTTTATTAATTTAAATTTTTTCTCCCAAACCTTGGGGTGTTTCTCTTCAATGATTTCATTCCATTTTTCTATCGCCTTTGGTTCCAAAATCATCTGGCCTTTAATAAATAGTTTCTTAATTGAGTCATAAGTTTTAAAATTTACGGTTCTATTATCACTATAATTTTCACGTATACCTGTTCTTAAATTTAGTGTCCAGTGTTTGGGAAGAGCTGCTTTGATTTGATTTAGTCTTATTATGTTCATATATTTTAATCCATATTTATTTTTTAGTTCCTCAATTGTGTACCATTTTCGCTCTTTATTTATGAGATGTTTAATTTTATCACATTTCTTCTCTTTAAGTTCTTTAAAAAAAGCACTTTTTCCATCAATTAAAATATTTTGGTTGTTATTAACGCTCTCTTCTATAACTTTTTGGAAATTATCTATAAACTGATTTTTAGCTATATTTATTTCCGTTGCAGCTTTTAATCCTTCCATATAACATGCTTGTATATTTTTTATATTTAAATTTAATAGATCAATTCTGAAATTACTTTCTAATACATAATCTAGTCCTCCCAGTTTTTCGAAGTTTTTACTTATGAATGCACACCACTTTGCATTAGGGGTTTTTGCAACCCTATTTATCAATTTTAATTTTGCTATTTTATTGATTGTGTATATACATGGCATTTTTAAACCCCAATAATCGTAGTCTTGAATCATAACATCCCTTCTAACTTTGGCTACTTTGGACTGCCATACGTATTCCCTAATTAATTTATCAATTTTTTTCAGCATTTCTTTTTCAATATCTATATTCATTATTGGGTAGATAAGTTGTGACAATCCTAGTGTTTTAAGAATTTGTATTCTTCCAATTAATGATAGACCTCTAGTATTCCATTGGTTTAAAGTTTCTTTTATTTTTCCTAATTTTCCGTTAACGTTTAGGTCATGCATTTTTTTTTGTCATGGCAGTAGTGTATACCTACTATTTTTATTGGTTCGTTATTAACATTTAATTTTCCTATATTTTGACAGAGATTTTTAATTTTACCCATACCTGTACTTTTGGTTTTTTTGAAATTTATTTTCAATCCTGAACACTCCTTAAAAGTTTCAAGTACTTCCCAAACCTTATTAATTGAGTTTATGTCTTTTACAAATAACGTTGTGTCATCTGCGAATTGCATTAGTTTATATTCTTTACCAAAAGCATTTATTCCTTGTATTTGTTTGTCTTCTCTGATAACTGATGCTAATATTTCGATCGCTATTATAAACAAATAAGGGCTTATTGGATCGCCTTGCCGAACTCCTGTGTTAATTGGAAAATAAGTAGTTGTATAACCATTGTTGATTATTGCTGATGTTGGTTCCTTATACAGGATTTGTATATATTCTATAAACTTTTGTGGGATACCTATGGCTTCCATCGCTTTGTACATAAAACTCCACTCTAGAGTATCAAACGCTTTTTCTATATCAAGCGATATTAAGTACCCTTCCAAATTTTCTTTGTCCATCCAACCATTTAGGTCGATTAAAAGTCTAATAAGCTCTCCAATGTATCTTCCCTCTAGAAAACCTATCTGATCTTCGTGTATTATTTTTTTTAACACTTTTTTAAGACGCAGTGAAAGGGCTTTACTTATAATTTTATAGTCTACATTTAGTAAAGTAAGTGGTCTCCAATTTGGTATTACCAACAAGTTTTGAATCGGTTTTGGCAAAAGTCTTATTATCCCTCTGGATTGCTCTGTGCTTAATTTTTTCTCCTTTTCCATAGATTCTATCAATGCTTCATTAAAATGCGTTTCTATTTTATTCCAGAATGTTTTATAAAATTCTATTGTTAGTCCATCAGTTCCTGGTGATTTGTCTTTTCCCATAGACTCCAGGGCTATCATGCATTCCTTTATTGTTAATTTAGCTTCTAGCATCTCTTTGTCTTCTTCGTTTATTCTTGGAACTGTTGTATTCTTAATGAGCAATTCAAATCTCTTTTTAGAGTTTTTTTCTGTGTTGTCTTCTATTTTGCTTTCGTAAAGTTTTTTATAAAAATTCATTAGTTCTATTTGAATTTCTTTGGTGTCAGTAATAATTTTATTGTCCTTACTTCGGTGTAATTTATTTATATTTTGACCCACCGCTAATTTTTTTTCCAATCCATAAAAGTATTTGGAACTTTTCTCAGCTGAATTTAGCCATTTTGCTTTAGATCTTAGTATTATTCCTTCCGCCTTGATTTCCATGAGACTTTCCATCTCTTTTTTTTACAAGATTATATTGCTCAATTGTTTTTTTCTCTAATTTATGGAGATCTTTGTCTATTTCTTTTAACTCGTCTTGTAATTCTTTTAATCTTGATTTTGCCTTACCCGCTCTATATTTACAGTAGCTAATAGTTTTTTCTCTGATTGCTTGTTTTAAAGCATCCCATTTTACCCTTTTTGGTCTGTCATGAAATTTTTCATTTACATCATTTATTGTGTTTTCCACAATTTGATGATAGTCTTTATCTAATAGTATTTTGTTATTAAATTTCCACAATCCTTTACCTTTAGGTGTAATTTTTTCACCTTTAACAGATGTCAATACCGCTCTGTGGTCTGTTCGAATGACGCTTACAATTTTACTATGTTTAGTTATTTGCATTAATTCAGATGGTAAAAATACATAGTCTAATCTACAGTATACTTTAGGATTGTTTTGCGTCCAAGTAAATTCTTTTGTATATGGGTTTAGAGTTCTATATGAGTCCATTAAATCAAAATTTTCCAAAATTTCTTCAAGTTCTTTCCTGCTGTTATATTTATTATCTTTTTTATTTCCACCAATTTTGTCATTATTTGTATTTAAACATATATTAAAATCACCCGCTAATATTAGTTTATAATCAGGATCATGCATTCTTTTTAATACATTTTTTACTTGTTTAAAAAATATTATTTGTTCTTTTTCCGTGTTTGGGGCATATACATTTGCTATCAATATTTTAAAATTATTTAGTATTCCCTTAATAATAATCCACCTTCCTTCATTATCTGTTTCTTTTCTTTCTATTATTATATTTACATTTTTATTAAACATTATACTAACGCCTCTTGCATTTGTTTTGCCATGACTGCTATGTATATTACTTTCATGCCATTGGTTTCTCCATATATTTTCCATGTTTTTTGACGAATGAGTTTCTTGTAGGCATATGATATTATTACCTCCTTGTGGCACAATTTTTTTTTGAAATAGATAAAATAATGATTTCCTTTTGTTTTGGCTTCCCAGTCCTTTTACGTTGCATGTTAGTATATTAAAGTTAGTATTTTCTT
>JASAMX010018851.1:0-38819 GCA_030248175.1 Microlaimidae sp. YZB2_3 | reverse complement strand
CATGTTGTATGTATAGTCTACTTCGTTCAGTTACATCTGTTCACTATGTTTTGCACTGATTGGTTATTACCAAATAATTCTTAAAATCTTACCGTCTATATTTTTTGAGGCTCCACGTAATAATACCAGCGTAAAAATTCCTTCGACATTTGACTTTCTTACAAATAAAAGTTTTTTTAGTCGAAAGTTTTTTTACCGAAGGTATTTTTACACAGGAATAATTACTGGGAACGATTTTTTGATCATAATTATGTTTTACTTATGGTAGTCGCACTTTTGTAAAATGAGAATTAGAAAGGTTTTTGTAAAACAGGTCCCTGGTAAAAAATTTTTGCACCATTTTGTTGTAGTGACTTTGTTGTATTTTTCTTTTTTAAACTTAGTCAGCATATTTTTTTGTGTTTATTCTTCGTGTTTGTGTGTGTAAAATATTTTATTCTTTCTTATATGTTTCTTTTGTTTTATTAAACACAAAATAATAACATTTCTTATTAAATGAAAATTGACGCGAAGGTTGCTATTATGAAATAAGGAGTTACACATGTATTGCGAATCAGTTTTTTTTTAATTTACAAAAAAGCGTGCGTGTTTATTAACACAATTTTTGACTATTGATATTTTTCTCACTTTGTGAGAATTAGCAACAAAAAAGCTCTTGTGAATTATATTTTACCCGACTTGATGCAATTAAGGCTCCGAGGAATATATTTTATCAATAATTGAGAACCATTGTAGGGTTGCATGATTCTTTGTG
Organism: Microlaimidae sp. YZB2_3; assembly: GCA_030248175.1. Lineage (NCBI taxonomy): Eukaryota > Metazoa > Nematoda > Chromadorea > Desmodorida > Microlaimidae > Microlaimidae sp. YZB2_3. The sequence continues at coordinate 38,065 of JASAMX010018851.1, read as the reverse complement.
TCTATTCTGTTTATAATCTAATAACATTAAATATTAAAATTATTAATAAAATTATAAAAAAAACACGCCTGGGTGATTCAATGACTTTTTATATTTAATCTATTTATTTATTTAGCGTGACAAAGCATCTATAACGTCACGTCATGATAACTTAACTTCTTTCCAGGTGGGTGTGGGTATTGACGGTTGTACTGGAACTACAGTTTTGCAGTGAATTAGCTTGAAATGCACATTCATAATTTTGAAACATTTTTTGAATTTTTAGTTTTTTTCAAATTTATAGCCTTTTGGAAAATGGAAAACCTATAGACAGAACAGACGTGGCTGGTTTATTTGTTCAAGGTGAAAAAAAGGAGGCTAAATTAGTAACAAATCAAAATCGGCAATGTAACTTTACTAATATTAAGAATATTACATAACACAAGAGAATGTCCGACTATACACTAAATTTTTGACCGATATTTTGCTAAAAAAGTTGCACATTTGCCATTGTGTGAGACTTTTTTAGCAAAAATCCGCGATTTTCTGCTAGTTTTTCCGCGCTGCGATTTTAACAAAGTGTTGGTTTTCTTGCAGTGGGGACTGCGACTTTTTTGCACTCAATACTACATTGTTTATTGCTACATTGATTATTTTAGCACTGCAAGCTTGGCTGCACAACAAAAAGCAAAGCGCAACGAAAATTTTTTGTTCAAATGAGTAAAAGTCGTTTTTTGACGTTAAGATGTCAGAACTTTTTAGTTTAAATAAAATAAAGTTTCCAACGTTTTAAAATTAAATAAAACAAGTTTCGAAATGTTTTACTCCATTGAAAATGACTACCAACGTCTGTATTTTTTGTTGTGCAGCCCGAGTCGCAGTGCTAAAATAATCGCAGTGCTAATAAAGCAGTATTGTTACTGCAAAAAAACGCGGCGCCGGGATGAATGCCATTATAGTGACATATTTTGAAAATCGTCCATTAGATTGGCACTGTTATTTTAAAAACATATATCCATCATAATTTATACAATTTATTCGTGGAAAATATGCCTAATAGTGTAACTCCATTTACAAAAAAATAACAAACTATTGCGTGTAAAACGTTTTTGTATCAAACACATAATTTTTTTTGCAAATTAAGCTATGCGAATAATGGCATATTTTTATACAAAAATTTGCGTCAATTAAAATGGAGACTAAAATAGAAATGCCATTTTAAATGGGGTATTTTGAATTTATTTAATTATAATGGCATGTAGCGCCGTTTTTTAAACAGGAATTACGCATTTTCGTTATATTCTATATTTTTAAATGACGCGTCATATAAAAATAATTAGGAATTTTGTGAAATTCATTTTACATGTAAAAACAAAAGAATTAACGTTAAAATCATAAACGATATACAGCTAAAGCTATCAAAATCCTTCTGGTCCACAACTATTTAATCATACTGGTATAACGATGTGAAATGTATGATGCCAATTTTGAAAGTTTTAATTATGCCATTGATTTTTATGTGGAATATAATATTGTTACTCACTAATTTATTCGTTTTGCCCCTGCGTTTACACCTCTCATTGTTTTCTCATTATATATTCTGATCTTTCTAACCATTTAATTAAGCTTGTTTTTATGTAATCCTTTCTTCATTGTTCGTTTGGTTGATGCAGGGGTACTTAATTATATACGAAAATGTTTAAAGAAAATCGCTTCAAATTATGTTACGCCAGAAACTCAGTAAAAGTTATAAAAAAAGTTATATTGTAAATATAAAATAACACGTCACAAATTTGAAAACATGGCTAAATTTAATGTGAAAAAAAGTTTGTTATTTTTTTTGTATTGTTTAAATCATCAATCATTGACGTGACACAGAATTAACTAAATTGAGAAATAACTGCATTAATGAAACGGCAATATAGAATAGCAATTTGCTCAATTTTTGGCGTGACTAGAAGCCGAATGCATTTTGCAATTTTATTCAGAATTCTGTTTTTTCCGAGTACTTTTTTTCTATTTTGTATAAAATTATACCGACCAAACCACGATTTAAGTGAGATTACGTAATTTTGGTTGGTGGACTACAAAATTCATTATGCATGTTTTCAGACCTGTGCACGGTCTGAATGCCCCCAGAATATTAGTAGCTATGCCCCTCCGTTTTATAGCCCCCCTTCTCCCGCCCAAAAATGAAAAAATACCCAAAAATTATGGCGCCATTTTTTACCGATTATGACGCCATCATTGCCATTTTTTGCAGTTTTAGCCTATTGCAATGCTTTTTAACCCATTTTAGACCTATTTTTACTTAAATTTCGCCTTTTTGTCTTTTTTTTTCTCCTTGTTTTCCTTTTTTTCTCTTTTTTTCTCCTCTGATTGCTCCCCGTTTCAAAACAGTTGCCCCCCGTGCCCCCTTTTGAAATCGCCCCCCCCCCAATAAAGCTCCGGGGGGAGGGGGTTAGCGCACAGGTCTGAAATTTGATGGTAAAAACCCGTTCCCATGATAGCGTTTACTCATATATGTGTGAGTAGCGCCGACTACGACGACGGCGTAATACGTTTGCCGTGACTTTTGTTTGTTATGCGAAGGTCATTTTTCCACCCTAAGCTAAATTTTTAAACCACTCAAGTAATTCCAAGCTTAAATGATTTCTATCTATCTGTTTTTATTATACATTCTATCTGTTTTTTAGGCTATTTTTATTGTTTTTCACTAATATCGACACAAATAATGTAAAAAATTAAAAACATGATAACCAAATTTGTTACGATTACTAAATCGCAACGTTGCTTTATTTTAAAGTAAATATAAAACGTTTATTTTAAATACTTAAAATGCTACCATAAATAATAATGATGATAAATTGTATTTTTTTGCTATTGTAATAGGTTCAAATTTTTGTGCAAGGGTTGTTCTAGTATAATTCTCAAGATATAGTATCAAAAATATACATGTATTATATTTTTCATAGTATTACCGAATTTATTTGCTAAAACTCGGAATTATTCGGAATTTATTTGCTTATTACAAAATTTAAGGTTTTTTTATCCCTTTACATTTAAAACAGGTGTTTAAAGCGTTAATAAAAAGGTAATAGTGTTTATAGTAGTTTTATTAAACATGGATGCATTAACTATAAAACGGGATAATCGATTTAAAATCAAAAAACTAAAATAAATTGTGAATTTAAACTACCCGCGAAGCGGGGAAAATTCGGTTTTTTGACGGTTAATATGCTTTTGGAAGGCATCAGGAAAGTTTCTGTATTAATATAAAAGAAAAAATTTTTTTCTCCCAAAATCCAAAAAACGTAAGGGTCCCCCCTCATGAAAAAATCCGGCTTCGCCGGATTTCCAACAAAAAGTTAAAGTATTTGATAGTTGTGATGAACGCACTTTCCACACCTCAATATCGCTTACGTGACTTTGATCGATTAAATTTAAAATTGTAAATTAATCTTTTTTGAAAAAAATTAAGATGATTCAACAGTTGCGAACGCATTTTCCACACCTCAACATCTCTTACGTGTCTTTGGTCGATTAAATGCAAATTTAAAATTATAATTTTTTAGAAAAAAACAGTACGATGGGTGGGGGGTTAAGCTCCTGCCATGCGACAGGGATCCCTTCATCGGCACCCAATATGAAATTGACTGAAAAGGAACGAAAGCTTCTTCATCAAAGCTGGGAAATGTCCGAACGTAACAATTATGAAAACACCGGGCAAAGAATTTTTAAAAAGGTCAGTTTTACATATAATACATACATCTGGTTTTGAGTTATTCTATAATTTTTTGGTTCGGTTCGCATGTTATAACATAAAAAGTAGCGCCTTCTGTCTTATATTTAGCGGAGGTGTATTCTGCTGTTTCCGACCAACTTGGAAAATGTCTTAGTTGCTTCTATGCTTCTCAGTTTCTATGCGAAAATTAAAAAAATCCTACATATTTTAAAAAATTCTTGACGATCACCTCTTTACTAATACAAAACGAATTTTGCATCTTGGAAATATGGAGTGAGGCCGTATGCATAGACCTGTATATCTCTCTAGAGTTTTTGCCGAATTTTGAAAGTTTTATTTCTTATTTTAGGGTCAATAAAAAGTGTACCTGTTTTTATCACATAAATATATAAGTTACAAAGATAAGTAAATAAAAATTTACGGCTGTAGCTTAACCCAGCTTGAAGATATAAGCCTTCAAATGTTGGAAAAATCACGAGACGGGGATTATTTGTTTTTTAGAGAATCTGGGAATACTATAAGTTTAAGCTTTTTGACTTTATGAGCTTTTTTGACTTATGAATGCAGAAGAATGCATAAGAAAATAACACTCGGTTACTGGCTATTTCCTGAAAAAATACAAGTTTTTTTACAAAATTTTGAAGGTTATTTAAAGAATCCCTTAAATTTAGCGAACATTTATTTCAGCTAAATTTTTAGCTTTTGATCATATTAATTCTTACGTCTAAAAATATTTGTACACAATGATGCCCTTTACTTTTCTGAGCATAAAAAAAGTATATTATGTTAAAAATAGCTTGCTATAATTAAGTATTACGAGCTCAATCAAACTCAATTTTTTCCCAGTTTTCCCCGTTTTTTACAAAAAAACAAAGAATATATATATTTCGGACTATTTCAGGTGTTCGAGTTGTCGCCGGAAGTGGAGAAAATCTTCGGACAGGGCGAAGAGCATCAGACGGAGGAGCAGGAAAAAGCTTTCTACAAACACATCCGGGCCTTCATGAACATGCTGGAGCTGGCGGTGAGTAAGTGCGACAACGTCAAGGAGCTCCGGTCTGTGTGTCTGGAGTTGGGCAAACGCCACGCTCACATGCAGAGCAAGGGCTTCAGACCTGAATACTGGCTCTGTTTCGAGGAAGCCCTCATCCAATGCGCCCTGGAGTGGGAGACCGGGAAGCCGAACGAAGTCACTCTCTGCGCTTGGAAGAAACTGGTTGAGTACATCATCTGGCACATGCAGTACGGGTACGACAAGGAAGTGAACTCCGGGATTGAGAACGCCGAGCACGGTTGACACGCCCATATGTATTATATTACTCCCTCCAGCTCTCTTCAGCTCTCTTTCCCTATTGGATTCAAAGCCCAACGTTTTCAAAACCGGAAATTATTTCATTAAAGAATGTCAGCTATTTCAACATCTTTAATTTACTGATGCTGAGCTTACCTTACCAATGCGAATGTGATATCGTAACAAATATTTGTTTAAACCCTCGTGAAATTTTATTTAAATGAGGTCGTCACGTCATACCATTTTATACCTCCAAACCTATCAATAAAAATCTTTGTGTGTTTATTATTTATTAATGCTAACTGATACGACTTTAAAAATATGTTTGATTAGTAATTTATTAATAAATTGACATTAAACACATCTTCAATAATTTCTAATTCGATTTAAGAATAATTTAAGCCTTTGGAATTTTTTTATCCAAAAACCGCTGAAGGGTTTCCGCGTCAGTGTTGCACTGTGTTAAACTCCGCGTTCGCCGCCTGATAGGTGTTGTAGCACACATCAATTGGTAACCGAGCTTCACGTCCAACATTAGAAAAAACGGATTGTCACAAACTGTGTCTTGTCTACTAGTATTATAGGCAAAATTTAAATACGGTAAAATTTTATCCCAATCAGTATGTCTTTCATTCACATACTGGCTGAGCATATCACACAATGTTCGATTCATGCGTTCAGTAAGACCATTAGTTTGTGGGTGATAAGCTATAGAAAACGTTTTTTTTATCGTATTTAGAAGTTCACATAAAGATTTTACCATCTCATTTAAGAAATTTGTTCCCCTATCAGATGACAATTCCAACGGGCAGCCAAAAATGCAAACAAATTTTTCCATGAACACACTAGCTACTGTATGTGCTGTCATATTAGGAAGCGCGTGGCACTGTGCCCATTTAGTTAAGTAATCCGTTATGACTATAATATATTTATTCCCGGATTCATTGAGAATGAGAGGACCCATTATATCAATGCCCACCCTATCCAAGAGTCCGACGACTGAAATAGCGCATAGAGGGCTTCTTAAAATTTTTGGGGGATTTTTGCGCTTTTTGCAAAAAAGACAGGAATCTACATATTTTTTTACGTCGTCAAACATTCCATACCAATAGAAACGCCAAACAATTTTGTCATATGTGCGTTCAATACCCATGTGACCGCCAAAGATGTCGTCATGACATGACTATTATTTTTTCATGGTGGGATGCTGGCAAAACAATGCGGTCCGGGTATTCAATTCTTGGGTGCTAGTCCAGTTTGGATTTGTAAAACAGAATTCCTTCTCTCAATGTGTATTTGCTAGCATATTATTCCGAAGCCTCCGCTTTTTCAGAATCATCTGGCAAATCACGCGTCTCCGAATATTTAATAATACTCTCCAGATTTTTGTCTTCACGTTGCGCGGTAAACAAGCACGGTAAGTCCTCCAACAAAAAACAATAGTGTGCAAGAGTATTTTCCAACAAACAAATAGCTTGTGAATAAATAAAAAATAATAAATTCTAGACAAACCCGTCAGTATTGGTATTTTTTTACCAGGTTTGTGAATAATTTCGTAATTGTATTCTGAAAGAGCAATACGCCATCGGTGAAGGCGACCTAAGGGGTTTTTACACGTTAAAAACTAAACCAAAGGTGCGTGGTCTGTGAAAATTTGGAAAGTTTTTGGCTCATATTAATACGGCCTGAAGTGTTTTATCGCCCACACTATAGCTAAACCTTCCCTTTCATAAACTGAGTAATTTCTTTCCGCCTTGTTAAGAACACGACTAGCATAAGCAACCGGTCTCTCGGTCCCATCCTTATCTACTTGCGAAAAAACCGCACTTAGGCCAACGTCCGACGCATCAGTTGCTAACCTAAACTGAGAATCAAAATTGGGAAAAACTAATACAGGGACAGTCACAAGACATTTTTTAAATTCTATAAATGCTGTTTCGCATTCTGAACTCCAATAAAACCTTTGTGATTTTTCAGTTACCTTTATAATAGGCTTAGCTATGGCCGCATACCTTTTTATAAACTTCCTATAGTAATTTGTAATTCCTAAAAAGGCTTTTTACCGTTTTAACAGTAAGGGTTTAATAAAATTATTGATACATTTGACCTTTTTTAGATCGGGTTCACTGCCATCTTTAGAAAAAACGTGACCCAAAAATTTAACAGAAGTCCTACAAAAAAAAACTTTTTTGGTTTTAACTTTAGATTAGCACTGGACAACCGCGAAAAAACTGTTTCAAGACTTTTTAAATGCTGGTCGAATTCGGTACCCCATACTACTATATCGTTAATGTAAACAATATCTTGTTTCCATTGTAAACCAGTTAGTACTAATTCCATCAGACGCTGAAATACGGCGGGACTATTTGTTAAGCCAGAGGGCATTAGATTAAACTCGTAAAGATCTCCAGTCGCCGTCACAAAGGCTGTTTTTTCTTTATCCTCATTAGCCATTTCTATTTGATTGTATCCCGACGCGAGATCAAGTGTGCTAAAGTATATAGCGCCACTAAAACTATCAAAGACATCCTCAATTCGAGGTAAAGGATATTGATCACGTTTAGTTATATTTTAATTTCATATAGTTAACACACAGCCGGTCAGTATCATCTTTCTTTTTAAGTACTACTATCGGTGAAGCATATGGGTTCTCAGAATGTGTAATGGTACCATTACTTAGCCAATCAGCAATTTGTTTATTATTAATTTCCTTTTGTGCATGAGGCGTTCTGTAAGGAGGAGAGTGTACTGATTTATTATTTCCTATATCTATCCTGTGCTTAACCCAACTCAATCTACCTAGGTCTTTTTGGCCCGGATGAAAACACATTATGATATTTCCGAATTAGTTGCAGAAGCTTTTTTTTACTGATTCTCATTTATACAGATCGTAAAAAGTCAATCATTTCCGTAGGGTCAAAAATAGTGTTATTTTTAGAAATGTCACAAGAGAAAATAGAAGTTTTTCCCGTTAATAAATTCCCCAATATGTCTGTAATATATGTTGTTAACGCGACAGCGTGCGCTATAGTACTACTTCTATGGATTTTGATTTCATAAGTGCTTGGATTGCACATTTGAACAACTACAGGTATTATTTTTAGGTAGAGCTAGCGACCGTGCTACACACAATTCTAATTTACTACAGTTAAATGCGGTGAATGGATTAGCACATTGATTGGGGTATTACAAGCTAAGACAGCCTATACCACATATTCACATCTCGCGGGAATAATAATATTTTCTAAATAGTATAGTTTTACGGGATTTAACCCCAAGAAATTAAATGTAAGCTGATTAGCTAACAAAATTTCTTTGTTCCGACGTTTCGAAGCACAAACTTGCTTCTTTATCAAGGTTCTCAATAAACCTATTGAGAACCTTGATAAAGAAGCAAGTTTGCGCTTCGAAACGTCGGAATAAAGAAGTTTTGTTAGCTAATCAGCTTACATTTAATTTCTTGGGGTTAAATCCCGTAAAACTATACTATTTATCAACAATGGAACCCCGAAAACCTGTTAAATATTTAATAATATTTTCTGACGTGAAAACAGGGATAGATGCTTGTGTTTTATTTAATGCTGTAAGCTGTAAGGAATCTTTATTTTGAAATATTATTTTGTTTTGAGAAAAATTAAAAGTAACTATTATTCAAAACGGCGCATTAAATCCGTGCCAATCAACACTGGATGAGGACATTTTTTTTGAATTTAAACTTGATGTTTTAACACATTTTTTCTATGCGAAAATGTAAAACTGCGGAGTTTTCAAAATTTATAACATGGTTAGAGACGGAAACAGCGTTTCCATGAATGGGTGGTTTTAATTCTATGTTTTTTATTTTTAATAACTCGTTTAAAAATTCTTCGCTCATTATTGTGATTGTACTCCCAGTATCAAAAAGACTTCTGGTTTTTTTTTTATTTCTCCCACCGCAGCAACAACATGTTTTGAGACGTGTTAAATTTCCTCACACCTAATTTTAAACTTACTAGCAAAAGGAAGCCAACTTCCATAGCAATATTAGAACTCATAATAAATAATGGCGGTATATAAATGAGGACTTTTCAAAAACCATGCTAAACACAGTGTAAAATAATAGGTATTCATTCCATTTTAATAAGCTAGGTTTATTTGCATAAATTTTCCCACGTTACTTTCGAGCCCAAAAAAAACATCATAATTAACCCAATCATAAAAATAAAATTGTAACTCTTCTTAAAAATCTTTGTATTCTTAGTATTATTGCTTATGTTGATAGTAATCGGTGCCCCATATGTTGGAATCTGAGAAGCTTGAGGAGCGACGTGGTTAGCCGCGGAATCAGTGACTAACGGCGCTTGATATCTCGTTATCTTTGGATAGAAAAAGTGTCATTTCTCTTTTTCTTTGGAAAAAATAGCGACGATTCCCCCGGTTACTTCTTTGGCCGCCACAAAAACTTCTTACTGGATCGCCATCGCTTGGATTGATCTCAGTTTTTTCCTCGATTTCAGAAATTTGAACCACGCGTCTACCCTTTGCATATACCTCTTAGATTAGAGCTTAAAAATCGCATACCTCGGCGAACATAGGGAATATGGTTTTTCTCGCTTGTTTACCAAACCTTTACGCATATTTTGCACTTCTTCTTCATTTGGGTGAAGGGTTATTGCATAATCCATCGCTAAAAAAGATTTTTTGTTTATATAACCAGTTGTATTTCATTTTTATAGGGACCAATGTCACATTTTTTTAACCTCTCTATAAAATCGTTTGTCAAATAATAATTCTCTTTAGGTTTTGCCCATATTTCCAACTCTTTTACTACGCTTTCGCCACTATTGATTACTATAGGCACCTTGCACTGGAACTCGCTTTATACATGAAGTATGCAATAAACATAGGGAGTCACCATAATGGATAATTACCGTATCTCCTACTTATCTTTTGTAGTATGCAGATCAACCCTCAAAAGCGCGCGAAATTTCGATCGGTTGATCTGCATACTACAAAAGATAAGTAGGAGATACGGTAATTATCCATTATGGTGACTCCCTATGTTTATTGCATACTTCATGTATAAACCGAGTTTCAGTGCAAGGTGCTTATAGAATCCGCACGCACTATTTCTTCCTGATATTCGTGTATTTTGGGTGTGACATTATTTACACTGTTCATACCTCGATTTCCACTATATTTCCCCCCCTGCCGACCGGGCTTGGTTGCGGATTTCGGCCAAACCGATTAAAATTTTGAGGTCGAGGAGAAACTTGATTAAAAGGAGTGGTCATTTGATAATTAGTTTGATTGAAAGGTAATGAACGATTTTCTTGCCAAATACCTTAATTTTGCTTATTCCAGCGACAATTATTTATACCAAAAATATATAATATACCGAAAAATGTGCAACTCCTATATAAAAAAAGTACAGAAAAGGTGGCCTTTATAATGAGCCTCTCCATTTAAAAGACACTCTCCACTATAATGGCATAGTAGCCATTTTAATTCGGCGAGTTAAAATGGAGAGGAAGCTATTATAATAGCCATTTATTGACTTAATTTCACTTCATATATACTCAAAAGTCTAATAGCACGAGTTTCTGCGTGTTGGACAGTATTAAACCAACACGAAGAAACTCGTGCGGCCCGGACATTATTACACTTGAGAGTATATATGAAGTGAAATTAAGTCAATAAATGGCTATTATAATAGCTTCCTCTCCATTTTAACTCGCCGAATTAAAATGGCTACTATGCCATTATAGTGGAGAGTGTCTTTTAAATGGAGAGGCTCATTATAAAGGCCACCTTTTCTGTACTTTTTTTATATAGGAGTTGCATATTTTTCGCTATATTATATATTTTTGTTTATACTATGTCCTATCCTTTTGCATTTGGCACAGGCAAGCGTACCATCTACTAACTGCCATTTATTATTTTGATAATTTGTGACTGAACTTTTAATTTCAGCGACACATTAGTTTTTATTTTCTGTTAATAAAGTTTCCGCATAAATAGCGACCTCAACAGCGGTCAAATAATCTGGAGGTTTTTGCGCACCAATTTTTTTTTGCTTAACGTTTTGCTAAAGTCCTCGCATAAACCTATCCAATATGTGTACTTCTAACTCTTTTTTTGACATATTTGGGAAAACCGCCTGTGCAAGCTCGGGTAAATCAGTTGCAAAATCTGTTACTGTCTCGATTTCTTTTTGAACGCGGCTATTAACAACGGGTAACGCACTACCCCTCATTTTTTTAATTTCGCTTTTAAAAGAGGTACACAAAGCGTCATAGTTGTTTTTAACACACTGAGGGACTTTGTTGTTGTATATCCAATCGGATAAGCCTACTAACTCTACTACTAACTAACAATCGGATAATAGCTTTTGGCATCGTTGTTCACTCTTATAATCATGAAAATCGCATAATATTTATTAAAATCTCGCAACCACAGTGAAATTTCTGGAGACCCCGCACCAGCGGAAAACTTTAATTGTATATTTCGAGTTTTCAGCTAAAAATATTTGAGACTTTTGTTGCTTTATAAGCTTAATTAAAGTTTGGTTTTGCTCAAGAAGTCTTTCGGTCATTGATTGATTTAGATTCTGCAATATCCTTTCTTCTGATAGCTTTTTAGAGGCCAGTGCCGGGTGACTCTCAGAGGCCAGTGCCGAGTCTTTTTGAAAGGCCAGTGCCGGGTGTTGAAAGGCCAGTGCCGGGTGACTTTTAGAGGCCAGTGCCGAGACTTTTTTAGAGACCAGTACTGTTGCTTTATTATCATTATTTCCTACGGTTTCAATTCCAATTTTATTTTTAAAGCTTACGCTTTTTAATTGTTTTTGTAGCTCAAGATTTTTATATAGAACGGTTTCCAAAAGACATTTAAGTTTTTAATTTCATTTTCATCGTTTACGTTTGTAAAATATTTAGGGTTACAAGCTATTTCGTTATCAACTATTTCTGATTTTCGCTTCCAACATTCAACTGAGTCACTGCTAAAGGTAAACCCAACGTGGCTGCAACAGTTGTTTGTTGGATTAAAAAAATGCCCCCATTAATTAATCACTAAAATCTGACATTACTACTTTATCAGCCAATTAGATTCGATTTAATACGGAGTATTTATTTGATAAAATGACGTCAGATTCTCGTGATTTGAGTGGTTGCTTAATGGGAGCATTTTTTAATCCAACAACCAACTGTTGTGGCCACGTTGGGTTTACCTTTAGTTACCGTTAAATTATTTAAGCAATTTTCGTTGTCCAACGTATTTTCAAAACTGCTATTAGTTTCATATCTTTTTTTTATTTTTTGTTTTCTTAGATTTATAACGTGGCATTTTATTTTAAATAACACAATAATAATCCTTGAGAAACATTAACATCATATCGAAATAAATGAAAGTAACTAAATGTTAAATTACTGAAGACGAATTCTATCAGGGTAAAAACAGCAGGGTAGTAAAGTAACCACTCGTTCTTCGAGAAAATATCACGTGTAGAAAAACACCTGACGCAACTTAATAATAATTGGTTACATCATCCCTGCCAACTCTTTTTTATTTTTATTCTACAGTACAATACGTAACTGAACGGGACAAAATGTATTGTAGAATGTGATTTAAAAGCCGTTGCTTAAACGTAATATGAGCCAGACTAAAAATTCCTTCTGGATTTTGTCGTTTGAATTTTTTTTACATTTTTTTTGTTTAAGGCTGGTTCATACTTATGACAAAACGTCCTTTGGACAAAGTCCAAAAGACAAATTTAGAAAAGCCAAAAAGTCCTTTGGACAAGCCAAAACGTCCTTTGGACTTTTTTCTTTGAACGAAGTATGAATGCTACTTAAAAACTGTCCTTTGGACAAAATCCAAAGGGAAAAGTCGAAAGGACAAGAAAGTATGAACACGTTGTTCTTTAATTTTTGTCCTTTGGACAAAGTCCAAAGGACGTTTTACGCTGTATTTGTCCTTTGGACAAAGTCCAACGTCCAAAGGACGTTTTGTCATAAGTATGAACCAGCCTTTCGAGTTCAAAACATCGACTTTGAAGCTTCAAAGCTCTGCTTTTTTCGTCAATTAGTTGTAAAATATTTTATTAAAATCACTTTTTTGGTCCAAGTATATGGTTTTTCAGCTTGTAAACTATAGTCGCATTCAAAAACTTTATCCTTTCTATCATCTAACCGCAAGTTTAGGGAATCTATTTGTTGAAATTACTTAAATTTTACATAATTATTATAAGTATTTGCAGCAAAAAACCCGAGTAAGTATTAAAATAAACAGAAATTTTAAAAGTCGAGTAAATAAAAGCTGTAAAAGTATAAGTGAATTTTAAAAGTCGATTAGAAAAAGAAGTAATCCAAAATTTGTTACTTTTATTATTTTATAAATAAAAGTAAATATAACTTAAGATAAACGCAACGTGGCTGGAACAGTTGTTCGTTGGTTTAAAAAATGCCCCCCATTAAGTAACCACCCAAATAACGAGAATCTGTCGTCACTTTATCAAATAAAAAACTCGGTATTAAATCGACTCTTTTTGCTGATAAAATGACGTCAGATTCTCGTGATTTGAATGGTTTCTTAACGGAAGGCATTTTTTAATTCAACGAACAACTGTTGCAGCCACGTTGGGTTTACCTTTAGGCAGTTTTATTACTTCTTCTGCAATTTTTTTAAGTGTTTTGAGTTTAGAATTTTTAATCTTATGAATAAAAAAAATATCTTACTATTATGGTAGAATCTGATTTATTTACAAACGCATTTCCAAAAGGTATCATCTTAATATTTAGAAAGTGTTTAAAACTCTGATACAGTGGCACAAGCGTTCCATTAATAAACTCTCTGCAACCTGAACACAAAGCCTAAACATGCGTGTAAAATACAAAACTGTTCAACAATTTATTTTTTTTTTTTTTTTGATAGCGGATAGCAGATAGCAGATAGCGGATAGCGGATAGTCAGTTCACACCGGAATTACCTCGGATAGCGGATAGCGGATAACCGTTCACACCAGAGTAAAATAACCGCAGATAGCGGATAGCAGATAGCAGATAGCGGATAGTCAGTTCACACCGGAATTACCTCGGATAGCGGATAGCAGATAGCGGATAACCGTTCATACCAGAGTAAAATAACCGCAGATAGCGGATAGCAGATAGCAGATAGCGGATAGTCAGTTCACACCGGGACGGATAGCAGATAGCGGATAGCAGATAGCGGATAGCGGATAGCGGATAAGGCGAGTTGCTGCATGCAACAACTTTGTACTGCTGGCAAGCCAAATTAAAGATATTTTTTCTTTTGTTTTTTGCTTAAACTGTGCTTTTTCTTGATTTTACAAAAATATTTTTATAAATTTTAATAGTTTAAAGTAAAATATTTTTTAAAGTATTTTCTGAAATTTTTTTTTTGAAATTCAGTTGATTTCATTAAAACCAATGGTTTTTAAAAAGGTTACAAAAAACCACAAGGTATTTCTTGAATTTATGTATTGGGTAGGGGTTAAAAATATATTTAATTAGTATTTAAATACTAAATAAATACTAGTTTTTTAAGAGTGAGTATTTTTTTAAAAGTATCGATACTATTTTGAAAAGGTCGGTATTTTATTGGTATTGTATTCAAGTTTTTAAAAAGTATCAAATATTTTGGAGTATTCGAATACTAAAACATTTATAAAATACTAATTAAATACTGTTTTTTTTTGCAAACTTAATAAAACATAGGTTTTCTCACTCGAAAAATTAGCACTCAGATCATTTTATTAATAAAAATATACGACAGAATAAGTCGAAATGATACGTTGGCTGACTGTGCGTTAAAAATTGCAATTATTCCGAAGGTCTGAAGCTCCGGACCTCCAGACCTTTTTGTGTACTAATTACATGAATGATTAAAGAGTGGTGCAATATATTATTTTGTCAAAATTTTTTTCCAAATTAATTTTTTTCCAAAACTTATTTTAATCAGTAAAAATATTCCTACAAACAGAAATAGAGTAATTTAAAATGCATTTTAAGCTAAAGCCTCAAGTTGCTTATTTAAGGGGCGGAGCATCGGAGCTCCGAAGATTTCTTCGCTTTATATGGCCGGAGTTCCGGAGCTTTATATTGGAAGGTAGGAACATCACTAATAAGCATTTAAAAAATAATAATTTACAAAGAAAATCGAAAACTTTGTTTAAATCTTTATTATAATAATATTATTTACTTATTACAAACAATTTTACACAAAACCAAAAAAAAAACAAAATTTTTGTTTCCAGGAATGTTTACGCTTGTGTACTATTTTGCCAGCGTTTGCAGTTATATGAGTAAAACGAAAAAAACGGAAAAATTTTGTCGCGAAAATTTTTCCCTCGAGAATAAATCTTCCACGGTGGAAATTCTTCCCCATAAATTGGTGTTACGGAAATATTTAGCTACAACAAATGAAACATACAATCTATTTTTCTTAATGATTTGAATAATTAAGTAGTATATTTAACAATAAATCCAATAAAAATTTTTTAGCAAAAACAGTTTAATATTAAACTGTTTAACTCCCATAGTTTGCCAATTATTTATAAAATTGCTCAATTTGGAACAAAAATGCATTTTTTTTAAAAATACAAGTTAACAATTCACTGGTGACTATGGTTGAATTACATCAGGCTGAGCTAGAAAGTTTGTACTGAACCTCGAGACATGAGCGGACCAATTAAATTAAGTCTGTTTAAGGCCTATCTTATATTCCCGCCAAACTTTTTTTTGTTTTGTAGCTTTTTAAATTTAGATGTATATTTTATAAATTTGTAAGTTAGTTTTACTTATTTGAAAGGTACATGATTTTTTCCCTCGTCAATTATATTTTTAAAACACTGCCACAACAATTCCTCAATCCTTGAACAGTTTGAAAAAGATTAACCCAGTTGATTGCTGACAAAAAAAAACAACATTTCGTAATCAGCATTGGAAAAATCTGGAACAAACTTAACCGACCGTTTTAGATGAGATTTTAAAAAGTTCACAATTGATTGAAAATTTAATGATCAGATAAAAAGAAACCTGGCAAAATTTTTATGTCTTCCAAAAATTCAGTATCGTTGGTCAAAAGTAGGTCTAAAAAGTTATTGTTCCTAGTAGGTTTCTTGAAAATATGAGTTAACGTAAGTTCGTCAAAAAAATTTATCCACTCTTCTTCATTTTAATTATTAGATTTCAACTTAAAATTATACCAGTCACAACCTGGTAAATTGAAGTCGCCCGTAATAATAACAGAACTTTAAATATTTTCTGTAATTTTACGTAATATTTCAAAAATAACAAACTCATCTATTTTTTTAGTTTACGGTTTTCTATAAAGTCCAACTTAGTCTAATTTTTTATTTATTATCTAACTTTATATCAATAAAGCTTAATGATCCGATTTCAAAAAGTATAGACAGTTTTATTCTGGACAACTTTTACGAGGGCCCTTAAATTTTAAAAGTTAAATTTTTTCTGCTGCTAATTGTAGCTATATTACTATTATTTGTCAGCCGTTGGGCTGACACGGACTACTTTGTTTTTAAAAATTATCCTCAATTGTTTATTAAAATGATCGCTGCTGATTTATTAAAATGAAAAATTTTCGCGACAAAATTTTTCCGTTTTTTTTGTTTTACTCATATAACTGCAAACGCTGGCAAAATAGTACACGGGTGGTTGGTGGGGTTGTGTGGTGAGTAATTAAGTAGGGTTGTGTGTTGTGTGTTGTTATTTTTTTTTTGTGGTGTGGTTTAAGGAGGGAGGGGTCCGGGTCGGGCGAGTAAGGGTGGGGGGTTGGGTGAGGGTTTTTTCTGTTGGGGGGTTGAGGTTGAGAGTGAGGTGGGAAATTTTTGTGAGAGATTATATGCGGCTCTTTCTTATTAAGTTGGTGAGTTTAGTAAAAAAAGGGTTGGAGATTGGGGAAGTTCAGACCTTCGGAAGGGGGGGGGGAGCGTTGATTTTCTTTGTAATTGCAATTTTTAACGCACAGTTGCGGGGGGCCCGGGCGGGCGGGCCGGCCGCCGCCCGGGTGGGGGCGGGCGGGGGTTCTTGTTTTTGGGGGGGTTTGGCCCCGCGGCGGGCGCCGCCGGGGCATTTTTCGCGGTCAGCCAACGTATCATTTCGACTTATTCTGTCGTATATTTTTATTAATAAAATGATCTGAGTGCTAATTTTTCTAGAGTGAGAAAACCTATTTTTATTAAGTTTGCAAAAAAAAAACAGTATTTAATTAGTATTTTATAAATGTTTTAGTATTCGAATACTCCAAAATATTTGATACTTTTTAAAAACTTGAATACAATACCAATAAAATACCGACCTTTTCAAAATAGTATCGATACTTTTAAAAAAATACTCACTCTTAAAAAACTAGTATTTATTTAGTATTTAAATACTAATTAAATATATTTTTAACCCCTACCCAATACATAAATTAAAGAAATACATTGTAGATTTTTGTAACCTTTTTAAAAACCATTGGTTTTAAGGAAATCAACTGATTTCCAAAAAAGCTATTTCAGAAAATACTTCAAAAAATATTTTACTTTAAACAATCGAAATTTATAAAAACATTTTTGTAAAATCAATAAAAAGGAAAAAAACAAAAGAAAAAATATCTTTAATTTAGCTTGCCAGCAGTACAAAGTTGTTGCATGCAGCAACTTGCCTTATTCGCTATCCGATTCCATTGTTATCTGCTATCCGCTATCCGAGGTAATTCCGGTGTGAACGCACTATCCGCTATCCGCTATCTGCTATCCGAGGCAATTCCGGTGTGAACTGACTATCCGCTATCCGCTATCTGCTATCTGCTATCTGCTATCCGCTATCTGCTATCCGTCCCGGTGTGAACTGACTATCCGCTATCCGCTATCTGCTATCCGCTATCCGCTATCCGTCGGTGTGAACTGGCCTATAAGGAACTTCAGAAACACTTTTTGTCGTTACTTTGACACAAAGAGTCACAATTAGTTTCAAATCAACTCATTCTGACTCATTTTGTTTAATTTTTTGTGTGTTAAGATAAAAAAAGAGTCACGGTTACAGTTATTTTCCGACTCTTCTGACTCATTGTGTCAAAGTAACGACGTTTTGTTCGGCTGATAATAATTGCCTGAAAATTTTCAAAGTTTTAGTACACTACTATATCTTTCAGTGCGTCACATTTTTTTATTGCTTCAGAAAAAATTTTTTCCCTTTTTTGCATCAAACCTGCAGAAAGCAGTTGCAGGAAAATGTTTACCGGAAAATTTTTACAATTTTTGTTTGTAAATTGTCTTCATTATTAATTTATTAAACAAAAAAAACGTTCAAATTTAATACAGTGCATTTTTTGTTTGCCTGTTTTGTCTTTCTAACCAAACTTTTAAGCTTGAAAAAATTAAGTATAATTTTTAATTATTGTAGTATTTGCCTTGTTTTAACAAGGATCCAGAAGAAATGCTAATAAAAACAAAAATCAATACAATGCGTGGCATTTTGTTGTTTCAACTAAAATAAAAAAATATTATCATTTAAAACAATAAAATCCTTTTAAGTTGTAAAACAACAATTAAAATATTTTAGTGATTAATGACAAATTTCAAAATAATTTTAAATAAATATTTTGTCATTACGATGCTGACCTTGTAGGTTTGTATGGGGACATGAGTGAAACAATTAAAACTGTGCGGTAATGACATGCTTTTTAAACAAATTGGAACAAAACAAGTTTTTAAAGGGTATTTTTATGGATTTCAGAATAAAAAAAATTGAAATAAAATCTTTCAAAAAAAAAATAATAATCGACATTTTTAAATATAGTTTGTAAAATCCTATTTTCGTTTCAGAAACAAATCAAACCTACATAACTGACCTCAATGACTTGCAGTATTGAATTGATTATTAAAATAATGCAACACTTTTAATAAAAACTCTTCGATATTATAGGTGAAACACTTTATTTTAACCATTTTTTTATGAAATTACTCAATTTTAAATCAAAATGCAAATTTTCTAAAGGCTAATATTCAGTAATTTTTGTATACAAAAATTACTGAATTTTAGCTTCTAGAAAACTAGCATTTTGATTTAAAATTGAGTAATTTGATAAAAAAAATGTTAAAATAAAGTTTTTCACCTCTAATATCGAAGAGTTTTTATTAAAAGTGTTGCATTATTTAATAATCAATTCAAAACTGCAAGTCATTGAGGTCAGCTATGTAGGTTTGATTTGCTTCTGAAACGAAAATAGGATTTTAGAAACTAAAGATAAATTCTATCAGGGTGAAAATAGATGGGTGGTAAAATAACCACTCGTTCTTTGATAAAATATCACGTGCATAGAAACACATGACGCAACTAAATGATAATTAGTTACATAACCGCTTAAAACCTTTTTTTAAATTTTTATCGCTGACGCGTGTATTGTTTATTTGTTTCTGGCGGAGAGCGGTTCCGCGCTCAATTTCAGCCTGGAAGACTTTAGCTTTACATTAAAAAATGTCGATTATTTTTTTTATTTTTGAAATGTTTTATTTCAATTTTTTTTATTCTAAAATTCATAAAAATACCCTTTAAAAACTCTCCGGCACCAAGTTGGTGGAAAAAATGGTGTATAGACTATTCCACCCTTAAAGGAATTTATTACTTGAAAAAATCGGTTTATCGCAATTAAATCTGTCTGTGTCTCGAGAAGAAAATTTTAAAACTCCCCACAGAAAAATTAAAATTATTTACACATTTATAAATGCATACCTAAATAGTCAAATTTAAAAAATTGATTAAATATCAATAGTTTTATTAAAAAATAACAATTACTATAAAAACATCATTTGATTAATCGTTGGCTCTCAAAAAAATCATAAAATATTCAAAAACTACCTTTTTGTTTTTGTTAAAATAGAAACATAAAAGTTCCATTTTTAAAATTCAGTTTTTTTTTTTAATTTGAGCAGGTTATTTGGAACAAATGAAAAACACGTACTTACATTTTGAAAATTTCTTGCAGTGCTTTTAATTTTCGTTTCGAGACTCAAACGATTGTACTAACTCAAGATTAACATTGTAATATACTGATTTTTTTAAAGAGGGTGTTTCTTTAAGTAGGATGGTTTTATAGCAAGATTTATTATATTGAACCGTTAATTAATAAAACGACCAAGCAATAAAAATCTGATTTTGTTTAATTTTCTCAGTGAAGGTGTGATGCGGTAATTAGTCGGTGTTATTATTAAATCCTTGAAATCCAAGTAATTGAGTTGAGATTAAGGTCTGGAAAGTGAGTATGCAACTATTTACTTGTCTTAAAACTTTACTTGGATAACCGGAACAGCGAAAAAAATAATGAACATACAATTCATCATAGTAAAGTTCCAATCAGCTGCACGCAACCGCAACCCATGCTTATGTATATTAAACGAAACCGTATGCAAATTATTTATTACGTGGAATTCATGAATTTTATTTATTCTGGTATAAGTTTTTATAAAGATATGCAGAATTATAAAAAGTATTGTTTACAAAAAAGTTAAATTTTATCTTTCAAAAAAAAATTGATAATATTGGTACTTTTGCAAGAAATTCTAACTTTATAATTCACTATATTTACCATTCAAAAATCAAGCAATTCGTTGTAATTTGCGAATTTTAATCTGAAAAATCATGCGTAAAATTCTGAAAACATATATTTCAAAATAATTTTGTTTAAAAATATTTTATTAAAAAATGTTTTATTTTAAAGTCTATGAGAAAAAACATCTAAAATTACGCCACACCCTGTTCCTACAAAAAACTGGTAGGGCTTTTGCACGAAAATTTTTTGGACTGCACTTTAAACAAATAAGTTTTTAAAAACTGAAGCAATAACTAACTGTATATGAAAAAAATGATAAAAGAATACATTTAGCTGAACAAAATATAGTTACAACAACAACATTTAAAAAAATTGGGCGGCTTTATAAATCTGGAAAGATCACGTTTTTTGCTATCGAAACATACAGTTCTTTGCTGCTAAATTACGTCATTCCTAGGTGTATAATTTAACAAACAAATAAAAAATTCGGTTTTACTTTTTTTTATTTTCTTTTATTAATATCGCTTTATCATAAAATTCGCTAAAAGCGAAATTTTCGTTTTAAAGGTAATTTGTTGTTCTGATTTAACAAAACAAAATGTTTATAGCTTATTTTAACATTTTTATGCTTTATGTACACATAAAATTTTGTTAGGTTTAAGTTTTTTCTGGTACAGCTCACTTTACTTTTCTTACTTATGATTCACAGAAAGTCTATGATTTTTCAACTTATTCTTTATTTTTTAATTTATTTTTTTACAAAATAAGTATTAACATAGAAACTAAACTTAAAACATTCAAAAAAATCAACATTAAAAAGCGAGCTGTTTAAACCACTGTTTAAACTAGCTCAGCAAAACTGCGTTTTACAAAAATTTTATCAGACAACAAATACTAGCTGACATTACAAGAATTTTTATTGCTTCTAACATTATTTTTAAAAAAACAATTGTTCGGGAATGTTTAATCCCAAAAAATATTTTCTTCACACTAATCTAAAAACAACAAACAAAAATGATCAAGAAATACTTTACCATTGGTAAAGGTATAGGGTAACTGACTTAATTTCGGCCACCTTTTTTTATTTTTTTGAATAAGTTTTTACTGGCTTTTTCAATCAAGCCAAAATTTAGCCTAAAAATCAAACAATAGCTATATTTGTTATTCCAGTGCAAAATTTGAATATTTCTGTTACACTTAAATATCAGTGAAGGTTTAAACTTTTTTTTTAAAGTGGCCGAAGTTAAGGCGCGTGCCATTTATTTCGGCCACCTACAAAAAACTGGCCATAACTATTGCTTAAACGAACAATAAAAATTTCTAAAGGTTGCAAATTTACCCTTAGGTATTGTTCTTGGTACATATAACTTATTTTTTCCCGTTTGCGAACTTTAATAGTTATTAGCAAGACTTTAAAAAATTATGTCAAAACTTTAAAAAAACAAGTTTTGATAACTTGTATTTTTTGTTCAATTTTTATTTTTGGCCTAAAGAACGTCAAAACAAAGTCAAACAAGGGAAAAAAATCTTTATAAATACGGTAGTACAATGATATTTAAAAACAGCAAAAAATGGCAGGTTCTTTCACCTAAATTTTAAGGTGGCCGAAATTAACGGAATCTTAAAATGCGCAGTTAGTTAAACGCATTGCAAAATAATTTTGAAGAAAATATCAAAACATGAAAATTAACAAATTTGAGCCTTAAATAGAAGATATTTTAAGGTTATATATTGCTTCGTTCTAAATTTGATGCAGTTTAAACACAAAGCAAAAATTAAGAAAATCATAAAAAATTCACTTTTTGTGTGAAAATGTTGATAATGTAGAATAATAAAAATAAAAAAATTTTGTAAAAACACTTTATTCAACATTAATCCAGTACTTTTGTGCTAGTTCTTTTGTGTTTTAAAAATAAGCCAATTTTCTAACACCCTAAATTGGTGGCCGAAATTAAGGCGTGGCCGAAATTAAGTCAGTTACCCTACTAACGGTAATTTAGGAAATAAAAATTTATTAAGTAAAATTTTTTACGATTGTTATAAACAGAGCAAACACATTTATTGAATTGGTTTTTACTAAATCAGTTTATATGATAAAAAAAGTGCAGAGAGTTAAACAAAAACCGGAGAAACGTTTTAAACATCGTTTTCTGTATGTACGTTAAACATGACAATTTTGTCTAAACAAAATCGCATTTAAATCGAAATTGAAGTTAAGTGTTTTACATTTATTTTGATGTAGTAAATATTTTTTAACGAAATAAACGTTTTAATAATATTAATTACAATGTTTGAATTAACTAACATCTCATTTATCAAACAATTGAATGAAACAAAACAAAATATTTTTAATGTCGTAAATATTTTGTTGTAATAATAATTTTAAATGCTTAACTATATACATATAAGGCATTCAAATAAAAGTATTCAAATGATCAATACCTAAAATGCAATATCCAACTGGTTTGACTTCAATTTCGTAATTTACTAAATACTAAACAAAAAAGTTAGCAAATTAATAATTTAATGACACGGTAATTTCAAGATTTTCAAAAATTTAACATTATATTTTTTTGTAAAATTAGTATATTTGAGTTTAGGCCATGATTGTGTTATTTTAACAGCTAACAGAGTCGACGCTGGTGTTTCAGAGTCTCTCCGACAGAATCTTCATTTTAACGAAATCTGATATTTATTTCTATACATTTGTTCTTCATTATCTGTTGGCGTTATATTACTGATAGAAGTATTACAATTGTGTGGAAAATGAAGTTTTTTACTTAGATATACTTTATTACTTTACAAAATGTTTGGAAAGCATTGCACTGTATAAAAAATTTTCAGTTTAAGTTATATAGCCACATGTATGTTATGTTTAAATTATATTTGACTGACCTCGTTAAATTGTATGGGAACATGGGAAGACCAAATAAAATTCTGCAGTTTTGACGTGTTTTTTTTACAAATTGAAACGC
Organism: Microlaimidae sp. YZB2_3; assembly: GCA_030248175.1. Lineage (NCBI taxonomy): Eukaryota > Metazoa > Nematoda > Chromadorea > Desmodorida > Microlaimidae > Microlaimidae sp. YZB2_3. The sequence goes on along the minus strand of JASAMX010018851.1, from coordinate 14,526 downwards.
CGAATTTTTTTTTAATTCCGCTTTAAAAAAATATACAAATATTAGTCAACTTCAGTTTTTTTTAAAAAATTGGCATCTTTGTTTCAAATTGAGTAATTAGATAGTTTTTGTTATAATAAGTTATTTAGTTTTTAGTAATGAACTGTATTTTAATTTTTTGTTGTCCAGTAGTCGATTCAATACAGCAAATTGTCAAGTTCAGAAAATTTATACTGCCTAAACAATACATTCTTTCTGTTGTTAGGCGATACATGTTTATATTTATTAGACGTGCTTTACAAATATTTGCTAGGAAATTGATTTATGCAAAGGTTAAAAGTTACATTGATTTCAATAAAAATAACAAATATTTTTGCTAGCAAACGTTTTATTTTAACCGCATAGATTACATTGATTTTAATTAAAAATAATTATTTCTTGCTAATAACTCAAGCACACTGAAAAAACTTGTTAATTTGAGTGTAAATATTTTTGAAAAAGTTTTTCTTTCATTTTAATAATTTTTAGAATTAAAAAAAAACTTAAAAATTTCAGCTTTTTTTTTCTTTTTTAGTAAAATTTTACCAGAATCTGACTAAATAATAAGTTGAGCGATTTTGTTCAGTTTTCCACATTTAATTCAATATCAATTTTATAAAAAATTCTGAGACCCATTCTTATTTCTTCGTTCGTACCGCAATCGCGGCGTTTTTCTTTTTTTCTTGAGTTTATAGATTTACCCTTTTTTAATTTTATTTTATGCGCTCGAATTGGTCGGGGAATTGTCTGGAAAAATAGCCGAACTTTTCCGCTTACATCTGTTGTAAGTGGGGAATAATGGGCGTGTAATTGGAATAGTGTCCGGGGTGAGGCGCCAGAATAATAGCCGTAGCCGAGTACCTTTGATCTTCCAAAATCTGGGCCAATTTTTCAAACCCTACCTTTTCCCCACTTCCCCGCTCCCCACGGCCGTGGCGAATCTCCTCCCAAAGAACACCGCCGCAGGAGTTAGTCGGCCGCAGTCGCGAATGACGCCATAACCGGGGCTATTCGCGGCAAATAGCGATCTACGCACAATCATGTTCATAATGACCTTTCCGTTATTGAAAATGTATTAATTATGGATTGTTATTATAACAGTTTATTAGTTGATAAATTCACTCATTGAAGTTAAAATTTCTTTAATAGTGTACGACAAAACATCACAAGATGGCTTTCCGATAATTAATATAAAGACGCTTGCAAGTTTCAAAATCGTCACATCTAAAGTTAATGGTTTTTTTAAAAAAGCGAAAAATACATTTTTTATACTACGGTTAAGAAATAAAATCAATTGCATTATCCATAAAACTACTTGTAAATTGCACTTCAAAATTGAAAAAAAAGGTTTACTGAATGGTTAAACAAACACCAATCCCAATCGAATACAATTGCATTTAACAATACAGTTAAAGTATTCTTAAATATTGTAACAGTAAATTATTTAAAAAAAGCAATTCGGCTTTTTGTATTTCTACATGCGCCGTGGTAATATACAAAATGGCGACATTTTAACATCAACTTTTTTTGTCAGGTTTAATTAGTAATTCAACAATGACGCCACTGACAACACAATACCGTGAGAGGAAATTATAACAAAAAAGGTTAATACGGAAGTTATAAAAAACTGGCTCGTGCTAAGTCCAAAAAAATAACAGTAAAAATTTATTTTAAATAAAATTCTCATTTATATTCTTTAAATTAAATTTGTTTAAAAATAAAACTTATAACTAAATCATATAATGTTAGGTGCGGCAAATTAGTTTTTTTTTCGATTTTTATGACCGCAAGAACCGCATGGAGAACCAAATAAAAAACCGCCATTTTTTTAAATAACGGTAATACTTGATTTTGCAAAAAATCTTCAATTTATATGATAAATACATTTATTTGTAAGTATTGTATTTTCAAATTGGGAAAAAGCAAAATGTAAAAAAAACTCGAAATGTAAGTCAATTTTGTACTCAAGTTAAAATTAAGGTAAAACCAAAAACTTATGGGCAACATGCAGTTTCAAAAATCAATTGTACTATATTTACAATAATTGAACCCTAAAGGCTGGTATACACCAAAGTGACAAGTGACAACACGTTCATAATAAGTCTTGTGACAGACAATACTGTTACATAACTCTGGTCGCTCTGATTCTGCGCTCGTGAAGTGTTCTTGCCTATTAAAATGTGTGTGTGTGTGTGCGTGTGTGTGTGTGTGTGTGTGTGTGTGTGTGTGTGTGTGTGTGTGTGTGTGTGTGTGTGTGTGTGTGTGTGTGTGTGTGTGTGTGTGTGTGTGTGTGTGTGTGTGTGTGTGTGTGTGTGTGTGTGTGTGTGTGTGTGTGTGTGTGTGTGTGTGTGTTTTGTGTTTTTTTTTTTTGTTTTGTGTTTTCCTCCTTGTGCTTTTGCTGTCTTGTTTTTTCGGCTTTCTTCTTTGTCAGGAGTTTTTTCTTTATTTGAATGGGCATCCATCTGGTTGGCATTTCAGTTTCTTTATCATTTATTGGATGGGTATACACAACAAATTAAATATTATATTTTGTAAAATAATAATTATACTTCACAAACTCCCCTTCATAACCGAACAATATGCCTCTATGTACCAATTTTTTAAAAGCTTAAGAAAAACGATTTTGTTTTCGCGTCGTTTGATAGGATGTCGCAACCCTCAAAAAAGACGGCATATCGTTGTTGATTTGCTGTTACAGTTGCAGCAAACTAACTATAAGATAACAAAAAATTTATGTAAGGCGGGACAAATCAATCAACGTACACCTTAAACTTTTTTGATGCGATATATAAACGTTTTTTCATTATTCTTGTCTTTGGATGATCGTTTGTATAGACTAGTTCTGAATAAGCGTCTTTTACTGTAGGAGAGAAGGTACAAAAAAAATTAAATTTTAAAAAATTGTACTTTTCTTGATTTCTTAAGTTTAAAACTATACTTAATTAAAATTGCTACTTGATGATATGTTTCACTCTGTTGAAGTGCTTTATAGATAAAATCATTCTAGCTGTAACTCTTGCCTTTTATTATACTCCAAATATCGCTCAGAATTGTTTTTCGTCTTCTAAATCGACTAATCAGCGTAATGGCAGCAGAAATCATGTATGGGCACGCTCCCAACTTTATTTGAGGTTGCAAAATCCGAAATGAATTCAAAATTTTTTGAGTACGTATGCAATTTCACAGTATGCATGCTGTCTTTTGCATCTTAGGGACCACTGGCCGGAAACAAGTTGAAATGATTCATTTTACACTGCACCGTTAAAGTGGACGGCAGCATGTTAAATGTCAACTTACCACTAAATAATCTTAACCAAAATCGATTTTAAATCTGTAAAATAGCAAAATTTAAACAAAAACACAAGCGTTGATTACAAAATGCATACATTACATAATAGACTTCTTTACAATAAAACCAATTAATATAAAATAATTTTATAGTAGCAATGGATTTTTTAAAGTTTTCATTAAAAACAGGTAAAAAAAGTGTGTTTTTTAAAAAGGCAAAAATTGAACCATGCCTAGGTTCTCAGCTATGAGTATTTTACCTATAATATATCAATTTGTGCTAAATAAATTTTGTTTTTTTTAATTAAACGTCACAATAGTTAGAAATCATCACTGAAATAATATTTTCATGAACAATGATTTCAAATCAGCAAAAAAAGAGTTGAAATTTGTGCTTTAAAACTAATTTCAAACCTAAATAGGTTTTTTTAATGTCCTGGTTAAAGAACTATTGAAAATTTAAAAATTAATTTTAAAAAGTTCATTCCAAACTTTTAAATAGAAGCATTTTCTGTACTTGAAACATTGAAAAACTGGGAACCAAGCGCGCCAGCTGCGCCATACCTATGAAATGAAAAAAACTAAAAATCTCTAAAAACTGCTTTTGCTTTTGTAATATTAAGAAGTATTGAAGAAATTTTGAAGGGAAGGGGTCGAGATTTTAAACCAATAAATATTTGAAATATTTTAAACCGTAAAGTGTACTAGTCGCTTGCTGTTTTTCAATTTTCCCCCAACATATGATTGGCGCTAGTAGTCATTGTACCTTCTTTATACACTAAAAAACCATTATTCAGAACTAGTCTACTGCGGCTCAAATAGTTCGCTTTTTTACAAACACACAGTCTGTTTAGACATACAATTACCACAGTCTGTTTTAACAGACAAAACCAGTCTGTCTTAACAGACTTAAACTGCTTTAGCAGGATGTAAGTCAAGTCAACGGCTCATTCCACATTGCTTCTGCCTGAAAAACTAACAGCCAAAGAATTTCCTAATGATGGAGAAAGTCACGCTTCTCAGCCGCCATTGTCTTCCAAATCATCTTCTTCCTTTTCTTCAGGATTGGAGGGATCGTCACCAAATCATAGAGCAGTGGATCATTCTCATGGAAGTTTGGCCAAGCATAAAAAGTCACGCGTTGCTTCACCTCTGAGGTCAAAGCAGGCGAAATTGTACCGCTCACAAAATTCAGTTAGTGATTCTTCTGATTCCAAAGCATCACAACGTCATTTGGACGGCTGATCTGGTGCTGGAGGACATCACAACTCGAACAATTACCCCAAATGCAAGAGGACATCAGGTTCTTCAGGATTACCGCGTGACGCAATTGCTGCTGTTGCAGCTAAAAGCACACTTGCGCCACTCAGCAGCAAATTTTATAGTTTGCGGATTTGTCTTAAAAGTCACCTATTAAAATCCACAGCGGAGGAAATTCTCTCTGGAATTCACTTATCTTCAAACCAGAGAAAGCTTTATCGTGAGACTTTAGATGTAGTTGACGACTTGTTCTTTCAGCAACCACCACAGTTGGATGACGTAACGACTGGAAACAAATCCTTGTCTATTTTCACGCATCAGTCCCTAAAGTGGACTTTCCAAAAAAACAATCTAAAAATAGTTGCTTGAAGTGTGGAATCCGATTTTGCAATTATCTGCATTATTACACAAAACCGTGCATAACTACCTACAATATATTTCCCAGTTTCTGAGCAATGCCTTCCATACAGGCACATAGTGACAAAAAGCAGTCATTGAAGCAATTGAATTTCAAAATAAAAAAGCAAAAAAGATCCTTTTTGGCAAACGGTGGAAAGCGATCTCACTGCAATGTGTCACTCGAGTTGCTTTCAAAAGCTTTAAGTTGGGAGGTCATAACCAAACTGACGTCTGCTGAAAAGACGCCATCTCTTTTTGGTAGGGCTTTCACGTTGGAAATCGGTAATTAGGCTGAATCACTTTGGCCGCAATGAAAGGTTTAAGCACCATTATGTCCGCCTCATTTGGATTTGACGTCCTATCCAAAGCTAAGACAAAGTCTGACTCGCGCGACCAATCTAGTCGCTTTAATCATAACCAGAATCGGCGTTCCACACCGCCACAATACCAAAACAAATCAGGACCTGACGGGCCTGACTATCAGAAGGAATTATTGGAGTGGTCCTAGGCGTTATTATTTGCGTTACCGGCCAGGCACCACGTCACAGCGCGGAGGGCGAGACAAAACAACACGGAAGCCCAGTCCAGAGAAACGCGATTTACCAGACAAAAGGTATAAATCTCAGTCACCTAAAATTATATTACAAGCAAATCCTCCGCCAGTAGGCAGTTGTTTAGATCAATTTTCAAACGAGTGTTCCCAAATTATAAACGACCTTTGGATTTTACAAACTATTAGAGGTTTCACACTTGAGTTTTTTTAAAATTCCACCTGTTCACCAAAAAAGGCCCAGGGTTTTTAATTTTGAAACGTGTGAACAAAAAGCACTTAATAACGAAGTGCACAAAATGGTAGAAAAACAAGCAATTGAAGAATGCTAGTCTACTGATGGCTTTTTTAGTAAACTTTTATGTCGAGATAAAAAAGACGGAGGGAAAAGACCCATAATTAACTTAAAAGAACTAAACAATTTTCTTAGCTATGATCACTTCAAAATGAAAGGTTTCTCCATTTTCTTAGGAAAATTAGATTTAAAAGATGCATATTTTTCCATTCCCATACAGGAAAGTGATAAAAAATATTTAAAATTTGAATGGAATAATAAGATTTACCAGTTTCGGTGCTTACCTTTTGGTCTTTCTAGTGCTCCCCATTGCTTTACAACAGAAGTGAAACCAGTTGTTTATCTTCTGCGAAGAACAAGAATACGGATTATTATATCTTGATGATATTTTGTTCCTAAACTCCTCTGCAGGTTTCCTTGCTGATATAAAATTATCAATTTCACTATTAGAATGCTTGGGTTTTTTAATTAATTATGAAAAATATCAGTTAAATCCTACTACCGAAATTGAGTTTTTAGGACTTAATTTAGACTCGGTCGCCATGAGTCTTTCAGTCCCACTGGCAAAAATTAAAAAAAGTAAAAAATCAAGCGAGTATTATTTTCTTGGCAAACGCCTTTATCATAGGCGACTTAGCTAAATTTCTCGGTCTTACTAATTCTTTAACAAATGCGCCTCTTCCAAGCACTTTTTTTCTCGATCGTTGCAGGCTGATCTCATTGAGGCTTTAAAAAGTTTTTTTTTTCAATTGAGGAACCTAAAAAAAAATTATTTTTAATTTTTATATGTTTTAAAAAATATTACCCATGTTTTGAATCAGTAATTAAAACTGTTTAATTTTTCTGATTCATTCTTTTTCTGATGGTAAAGCTATCTTAACCCTTTGGGATTTTTCCGCTGAATATCCAAAGAAGTTATTCCGCGTGACCGCTGCTCTGAGTTAAATTCACGGCCAAATGAGAAAAACCGCGGAGTTTAAAACAGAGCAGCGGTGACGCGGAATACCTTTTGCGGATATGTGGCGCTTTTTGAACAAAAAAACCACAGAATGTCTTCTGCAGATATAGAGTGCTTTTTGAACAAAAAAAACAAAGGGTTACCTGACACAGTTTACTGTGATCTGTCTTCTCTCTTGGCCAAAAAAAAACATCACATTCTGGTTTTACATTGGTTACTTATCAATTATTTCAAGTCAATTCAGAGACAAAAAAATTTTAAATTTCCAAAATTTATAGGTTTCTCCTTTTGTGAAAATGTGTTGTCGAGGCTAAAGATGTCCATGCAAAATTTTTCTAAATTTTAACCTCTTTATAACATTCTCGGACTGTAAGCTTTGCAATAATATCTCATTTACCCCAATCCCTATTGTGGTTGGGGAGCAAGGTCATTCCTTTCTTTAGTGAAAAAACGTTGTCAAGTATAAAGATGTCCATGTTCTTTTTTCCAAAAAACATGATAGTCTGGTCTTACACTGGCTCATTACTCTTACCAATAAGCTTGAGCCAAATCCTAGACAAAAACTTTTTTAAGTTCCAAAAATCCATAGGGTCCCCTCTCTGGTGAAAACGCGTTGTCCAATATAAATATTTCCATGTAAGTTGTTTCGAAATTTCAACCCCCTTACCACATTTCCTGTGGTATAAGCTTTCCAACGATACCTCATTGATCTTAATCCGTTCGGTGGTTAGGGAGGAGTTATGGAACACACAGACAGACAGAAACACAGACATTATGTCTATTTATATATAGATAAATTATTTGAGTGATATCGTTTTTGTTTATAATACCGAATTTGCTAATAGTGCTTTTATAATTTTTATCAAATTTCGTATAAACCTCTTTAATATCCTTGTCGGTATATTTTAATTTTTTGAAATGAAGAGCTATTTCTTTAAGTTTTTGCACAAAAAATTCGTTGGTATTACATATTCTAGATATTCTAATTAATTGTGTATAATTATAATAAATTAATTCCCAGGTTTTTTGATATATTGCTTTCTTTATGTACACATCTTACAACATCGAATTCGAAATCGTCGGTTTTGTTATAAACATTAATTAATATTTATTTTTTGTCGCATATCATATGAAGATCTGGGTAATTACATTTTGTGTTAGAAAGAGACGTGCCATTTAGCTCTAACGCATTAGAATAAATATTTTCACATATATTTAAAATTTATGACAGTTCAGACTAGTTAAATCATCAATATATCTAGCTGCCTTCTTTGTGTTGGATTATTTTTCAGATATTTAAATTCTAAAAACGCTTGTACTAAATCTGCAACTATCGGTGATGCGCTATTTTCCATAGGAATAGCAGCCTTTTGCTTAAAAAATATGTTAGCAAATTTAATATAGCAGTCTTCTATTATATATTTAATTAAAGCTTTAATCTGTATTTTGTTAAGTACAAATGTTGAACCCACTTTTTCATTTCTATAAAAAGTAGTTTTAAAACCAACTGCCAGATACTTTTTGTTAGCATTATTAAACAAAAGATCAGTAAGTTCATTTAGTTCATTGATTATCATATCATGTGGTAGATTGGTGTATAAAATACTAAAATCAGCCGTGGTTAAGCTATAGATGTATTCGATTCAATATTACAAAACTTTTCTAAGACTTCAAGACTATTTTTAACCGACCAATGTACATTACCTATTTTATCTTTTAAAGAATTACAATAATTTCAGAAATGATTTTCCAAAAATTATAAAACTTTGGTCTTTAGAAGTGACATATTTTTTTGTACTAGCATTACTAGCACCTGCGATAAATCTAAATTTAATAGGATTTTTATGCAACTTAGGATAACAAAGAAGACACGGTAATCTTTCATGTATTTTTGGTACTGAACACTCATAGTATTTTTACATATCAATATGTTCTTTAATAATATCGTTTTCAAATTTATTTTGTATGTTTTTGTTGTTTGTATACACTATTTTTGTCTATAGACCACCCGTTAACCGTGTTAACTAGACCTAATTCCTTACAAAGAGTCATGGCATAGAACTTTTTACATATAATAGAAAACGAAGTTGGAGAAGTAATACAAAAACGCCCAAAAAATTTTTAAAGGATGGGTAGGGGGAGCAAAAATTATGAAAGCTGAAACATATAACAGTAATAAATTAATGTATTTCGTAAGAACTAAAAGTTGAATTTATAAATAAAAAGCGAAACCACAAATAGCTTAGCCCCTCCTCATTTAAGGGGAGCTAAAAGAAACAAAGTAGGTATCAAATAGCTTCCTATCCAGGCTTGGGACTGGCATTTAATTAACTCGAAATGAATAAATGGCGGAGTTACCTAACCTATTGTGACGAGTCTAACTAAAGTTTAAGCACAATTAATTAAGTCTAAAAGAAAGACCTGAAAGCTTAAAAAATAAATGAATAAAAATTAAAATTGTTACCTTAATGTTTTTGTGCTGAAAATTCGGCCTTTATGACCATGTAACCCTTCTTTTCCACGTCATCCCAAGTGAATAATACCTGTCAAGAAAAATTCTTCTTTTTGTTCATTGCAAATGTAAATTTGTAAGATTATTTAACAACTACAGTCTCCTAAGACTAGTTTTCTTCAGTAACCTATCACAGGTCGTTACAAGATCCCATCACGGGATAAAAGTAATGATCCATCTCGGATCTATAGCGTTTTTAGGAACACATTGATTAGGGTAGTGCATTTAATTTTGTGGTTTTGCTTTTGTATGTAAGTTTTCACTGTAAGACTAGATTTTCGTGTTTGATAGCTCATTTTAAAGCTTTTACGGTACTGCGTTGCGTCATAAAAATTTACTGTTCGAAAGACGTTTTTTAACTTAATTAGAATCAGTTTTGGAAAAATGGAAAATTGCCGAAAATAAATATATGCATTTAATTTCGGCACTTTACAAAACAATAGATTGTTTCTCAGCTCAAAAAAATCATAAGTTTAAAAATTTAAAAGCCTATCGACTACTCTCCAGACAGTTTTCTTTAATTTAAGTTTTTACTTGTTGTTCAACGTGTAACTGGCAAAAAATTACAGCTAAAATGCCAAACGGTATCAAAATGAGGAAAATTTGGGGAAAAAGTGCATTTAATTTCGGCACTTTTTAAAGAAGAGCAGTCTTTAATCGAGTTTAGGTGCAGTGCTATGACTCCTACACCTTTAAACGTTGTCTTTTAACTATTTACAACTACAATTTAACACCCGACCACTAAATTCAACCCGTTTTTACCTACAGCAATAGTGTGCCAAAATTACACTATTTTATTCTATAACGATTGCTCACCACAGACACAACGTAGAACCACAGGGACTAAAAATTCGGAAAAATGGATTAGATTTACCAGGACAGTTTAATTTTTAAACCAATTTATTGCGTATTCATGAAATGCCCATGTTCTAAAAACGAGTAACAATTTTTTTAAATCATAAATCACACAACTTCAAATAAAAATATCATAACATAACAAAAAAAAGCTCACGACAGTCGTCTAGTCTAGTTAGCTTTGCTTACATTGAGCTATCAAACGTCGTATTCCGTCCAGGATTACCAAAGATATAGTCCAAAATCAAAAATGTCCAATTGGGAAAAGTGCTGAAATTAAATGCACTACCCTATTTAAATGAATTATAATTTACACAAAACTTTAAGAGTTTCACAATTTCTTTTTTGTTAGTAACACTAAATTTAACCAGCATAGGGCGATATTTCAGACAGAACTTTTTAAGTACTTGATATAACTCATATTTGGACACGGGCGTAGCCAGGATTTCGGAAAAGGGGGGTTGTACTCCAAATTTTCAAAATACCGTAAAAAAGACATTAAAAAGGGTAAAAATTTTTTGCGCTTCGCGCTAAGTGATTCTTTTTGCTGTTATTTGCATTGTTTTTTTAAGTTAAACTTGAAAAATTTTAGGTTTAAAAAGGCATAACATGAAAAATCGTGCAACAGCGCGAAAAAGTTTTCAAAAATTGTTTTTGAAATTAATTAAAAACTATTTAAAAGTTGTAAAAAGGTATATAAGTGTTGAGCGCTGAGCGGAGCGAAGCGCGAAAAAATTTTTTTAAAATTTGTTCTCTTAGGACCCCCAAATTTTTAGCCAGTCAGCCCAAAAGGGGGAGCTACAACCCCCATAACCCCCTCCCTGGCTACGCCCTTGTATTTGGAGTAACTAAGTTTTGAAATTGCTTAAAAAGAGCGGCAACTTTATTAAAAAAATTAACTTTGTTTGAACAAATTCTTCCTATTTGTATTAATTGTGATAAAAATACGGTTTTACCTAGCCTTAGTGAAACATTGTTGTGTTTATGGGGTGTTGGATGTGCGCCGCCAAATCTGCCGCCAAACTGCCGCCAAATAGCCGCCAAATCTCCGCCATATAAAAACTAAGGTTTTAACTCAGTTACATGTAATTAAATAATATTATGCTCACATTAAACATGTTTTTATAATACAAAAAATTGTTAATCTTTTTTTTATTATACAAAAAAATGAAAACAAAACCGAGTTGTTTTTCTTCACGAAGATCTACTTTTTCAAAAAGTAGTTATAAACAGACTATAACCTATTGCGCCGTGGGGCATATTACTCAGTAGCAGCATAGCTATCAATATAAAACTCAGATTTTATTGTGAGACCCAGATGAAAAATGTTTCACAAAAAATATATGTTAACATTTACATTAAGAAATCTCTGGGTGCATTATGTATGATGCATTGCTAATTTACATAAACAATTTGGGTAGGAAAACCAAAAAACAAGATTAAAAAAACAAAAATAAATTGTGAAAAACGTCAAAAAAAGTCAAACATGCAAAAAAAACATCCGTTATAATTACATACCATGATATACCATGATAGTACCATGATATTCGACTACAGTAAAAAATGGTAGGTTTTTTCATCTGAATTTCAAGGTGGCCGAAATTAACAGAATTTTAAAATGCGTTTTGAAACTGCTTTGGAAAAAATACAAAAACATGATAATTAACAATTTTGAGCACTAAATAGAAGTTATTTTAAGGTTGTATATTGCCTTGTTTTAAATTTGATGCAGCTTAAGCACAGAAAATCACGGAAAATGCTAATAATGCGGAATCACACGAATCAAAAACGTTTGCAAAAATACTTTATTCAACAGTCATCTAGTTACTTTTTGGCTGGTTCTTTTGTGTTTTAAAAAAAGCTAATTTTCTAACACTTTAAATTAATGGCCGATTTTAAATCATGGCCGAAATTAAATCAGAGACCCAACTTTGTATTTTAATTAAAAATAATTTTCAAAATTAAACCGGAAGAGCGAGCTCCTGCCAGCTCCAGGAGGGCTTCTTTTTCAAAAATAGCCTTCTTTCAAATAAATAAAAAATCTTTTCTTTCAAATAAAAGACACCTAACTCATGAAGACGTTTCGATGGGCCATAAAAAAGGAGATGATATTCAAAAGCGAAGTCAAGAGGAGGTTAGCCCTGAAAATAGCATACATCAAGCAAAACGTCCGGCAAAAGTTGGAGATCCCCCATTATCTTTGATTGGGTTGGAAGACGGGGTTCACACTGGTGATAAACTGGAATCGGACATCGCTTCCTCCGGTGATGAAAATCAGGAATAAAAGACATTGTCATTGTTATTTAAGGTAAACAGTAATTTCTCAAAAAAAGCTTTATCTTGCTTAATTTAATTAATTTGTTAGTTTAATATTCCTAAAATTTTTAAAAAATGGATTCGAAAAAATTATCAATTTGTTCTTGGAATTGTGGAGGGTTATATGATAAACGAAAACAGCAAGTTGCTTTGCAAATGGCAAAATCAAACAATATTCTTTTTTTGCAAAAAATTCACAAACCGACTTTTGATATTTGAGAATATTTTGGCAAAAACTATGAGGGTAAAATTTATTGGAACATGAGCGTAAAACACTCCAAGGGTACAGCTGTATTTATTGAAAAAACTGTAAACATTGTTTCTTGCTTAACCATACAAGAAGGGACTGTTCAACAGTTAAAAATTAAATATGGAGACCGCGAATTTAAAATTTTTAACATTTATGCCACTTTTTATGATGGTGGGGGTGCCTATGGACTGGTACAACTTGTACAGAGCTTTTTTTTAAAATGATACTGTAGAATTTGAAGAGTCGAGCTTAGTAATTGGTGACTTTAACTGTGTACAAAACGCTTTATTAGACAGAAAAAATGGGGAAATTCAACCCAATGATACAATGTGTTCGTTTTTAGTTGCCCTGGAAGCTAAAGGTTTAATTGATGTTTTTCGAGACCGATATTTTGAAAAAAAGCGCTTTAGTTTTCATAGAAACGGAATAGGACTTAGTAGAATTGATCGTGCATACGCTCACCAAACATGTCTAAAATTCATTGAAAGTATTTTATACCAAGCAGTTGGTGGTTTTGACCATCAGTCACTTTTTTTAACAATTGGAAAACCCGGATATAAAAAGTTTGGTCCAGGTTATTGGAAAGCCAATTCCAGTCTTTTTTCAAATCCAGATTTAAAAATCCAATTGAAAAATTGTTGGTAACATTGGCAAAAACAAAAACCGTATTTTTCAAAAAAATCTCACTGGTGGGACACTGGAAAAGATAAATTAAAAAATGTTTTGTCAAAGTTTGCCAAAAATGTCGCAAAAAAAGTTAAAAACTCGGAAACAATAACCAGAAACGAACTTTCTAAGCTTCAGGAAATGCAAGATGAAGGTGTAAAAAATTTAGAACCGCAAATTACTGAGCTCAAAAACGAATTACAAAATTATGCTAAAAAAAGAGCAAAATCTTTTGCATATCGCTCGCAAATTCAATAAATAAAACATGAATTGGGTGATGTAGGTTGGTATACACAGTTTGCATAAAAATTCGGGCGATAAATGTATTTTAAAACTAAAAAAATGGATCTGTAGCGGAAAATAAAAATTCTATTTTGGAGACTGTGGAAGATTATTATGAATCTTTGTATAAAAGCCAAGGAATAAGTGAAACTGAACAAAACAAGGTTTTGTCGTTACTTAAAAACACCTTATCGTTAAGTGAAGCAAATAAATTAGAAGGATTTATTCCTGAAGAAGAGGCTTATAAAGCTTTAAATGAAATGGCAAACAATAAAACGCCTGGAAAGGATGGGTTGCCAAAAAAATTTTATTTAGACTTTTGGTATCTAATTGGTTCTAATTTTGTAGAAATCTTAAATAACGCTTTTTTAGATGGACAACTCCCATTTTCAATGTTGTTAGCAATAATTGCGTTTTTATTTAAAAAATCAGACCCTTTGTTGTTAAAAAATTGGCGACCTGTCTCATTATTAAATGCAGATTATAAAGTTTTATCAAAAATTTTGGCCAATCGTATTTCTAAAGTACTGCCTAAAATTATAAAGTTAGGACAGTCTTGTGGTGTAGAAGGCAGATCAATGCTTGATAATCTTTTATCAATGGCAGATCAATGCTTGATAAGGCTGACAGAGACCTATTTAGGTCTCTGTCAGCATTATGTGGAACAAAAAAAATGGAAAGCTATTTTTGTCGGGTTAGACATGGAAAAAGCTTTTGATCGTTGCAACCATAATTGGGTAATGAAAGTGTTAGAAAAATTGGGTTTGGGCCAAATTTTGGACGGTGGGTGGGATTGATTTACCAAAATAAAAAATGTACGAATTTTAGTTAATGGGGCCTTAACCAAAAAAATCGATCTTTCAAGAGGCATACGACA
>JASAMX010018850.1:0-16410 GCA_030248175.1 Microlaimidae sp. YZB2_3 | reverse complement strand
CAGAGTTTCATTTTGATGGGGGGGGGGGGGGGGCGGATTGTAGTACAAAAAAAATTCGGGGGGGGGGGGGCGGCGGCGGAGCCCCCCCATAATTTTTTAAAACGTTAAAAAAACATGGATAAACGTAGATAAAGCGGTATAATACACTGTTTTTGGCCTAATAACCTATTATCTAATGTTTTTAGCGATAAAAACATGTTTTCTTAGTTAAAAATTACATTAGCACACATTGGCAGAGCCTGGATTTCACAAAAAAAGAATTAAGAGACCCTTCAGACCCCTTGGCTACACCCACATTGTAAACCAAAAAACATGAGCAGCATCTTGACTCCATGTTATTAAGGGTACCTACCTACCTATATGAAAAAAATCCGAGCCAATGCTATAGGCGGCTGGAAAATTTAGGAGGGGGAGGTACATAAATCAACCAATATGATTGTTTGTTTTGCTTTCTGTGTAGTACTTATTACCTATAAAAAATATTGTACTAACTTTGAAATAACATTAGCATTAGGCAAGATAAATAGCGAGATATATGGTTGTATACTAAATTGAAAGTAACCGCTGAGCGAAGCGAAAAATTTTTTTGGTTTTTGGGGATCAATTAGGGTACTAAAATTATTTAATAGCTTGGCGCCGAGTGATTAGCGAGGCGCTAGAAAATTTTGAGTTTTTAGCCTCTGAAAAACCCCAAATTTTACTATCTGGCCACCATTTCGGGGGGGGGGGGGGCGGCCCCCCCCCCCCCCCGAAAAACCCCAAATTTTACTATCTGGCCACCATTTCGGGGGGGGGGCCCGCCGCCCCCCCCCCCCGCCCAACCACTATCCTTATTTTTCCCCCTGTCCGACCGTTTCGGGGGGCGGGGGCGGCCTCCCCCCCCTGGGTACGTCCCTGAATTTATTGATCTTATAGAGAAATCCTAAGAACAACTATACGTCTTACGAAAACAATTATTGTATAATTTTACATATTTATACGAATTGACTTTACTTTACTGACAACTTTCTGTTAAAGTCAAAAATAAGTTAAAACTTTTTTTTACAAATTGGTAAAAAACCACAGAAGAAAGACGTTTCCTTTTGGTACATAACAAAACAAAAAATATAGTATATACTTCTTTGTCTTCAGGAACGTAAAGCGGACCAGTGGGATGAAGAACTGCTTTTTGAGCATAATAAAAAAGTTCTGAAATGTTCTTTAGGGTTTTCGCTGAGCATTCTACGCAAGTTTCAATTTGCGAATATTGATTCATTATCGGCATGACATGCTATAATATAAATTCGGTTAAAATAGAAAAATTATAACAATAGTGTTAGTGTTATATTTTGTGTTTTTTTACAAAAATTATCATAATAAAAATTTGTTAGTAAGGTGAACGAACGCACGTAATTATATTTATTCTAGGAAGATAAATGTAATTTCTGTAATTTGTGGAGTTTGGAGTCAATATTTTGGAGAGATTCGACTTTTTCAAGTGCAACTGCTTTTTGGGCACAATAAAAGAGTTTTAGAATGTTTCAGGGTTTAAACAAGTCTACGTCTACGGTGCAAGGGAAATTTTTATTCCGGGTAAATAGGATTTTGAATTCTTTGAATTTTGAAATTTAAATTTTGAAAGGAAGTTTGAAATTTTGAAAATTTTTAAAAGAAAATTCTACTCCCTGGTTTTTTATGGGGTGCTAAGAGCCAACCAAGGAAAGGGGAAGAGGGGTAATGGGCACTGGGGTCTCATTTACACAACGAAACTCTTATAAACATTGGAGCAAAATGAGGATACGGCCTTTTTAGACTTTTTTTTTGGTTTTTTTGGAACAAAAAATTTCATGATACACATACAGTACAGACTATATGGTTTTGAGTGGGCCAAACATAGATGAACAAGGAGGGGGGTAGGGTGGTGTCCACCCCCTCCCATAGCCTCGAAATTTTGCCCCCCCCCCCAGAAAAAAATCCAGCCCCCCTCCCCCCCCCCCCCCAAATTTTCGAATTTTTTACCCCTGACCCCCCTATAGATTTCAAAATCTATTCCCCTCTCCCCTCTCGAGAAAATTTTAAATACTTTTTAATACTAAATTTTCTTCCAAAAACGTGAATTTTTAATACAAATTCATGTTTTTACACCATTTTTATATCTGAATATCGCTTTTTATTCAATAAAATGTAGTATTATCCTTTAAAAAAACTATTATTAAACCTTTAATGGTTTAAAAGTATTTTGCTTCAAAAATTGTACCCCACCTGACCACCCTCTAGGTTTCAAAATCTTCCACCCCGGGTCGACCCCCCTAGGACCCCCCTTCTAGATTTTGAAATGTCATTTACCCGGGATAAATACCCCCCTAGCTTTTTGACCGTGTTCATCTATTAGGCCAAAGCGTTTGTGATTTTTATATTTTTGAAACACCGACAAAACATATCGAAACTGTCACACTTTGATGGAAATTAAAGGTTTTAAATTAATACGTCGTCAAAACATTTTAAGGGTCCCATTATAAAAAAACGAAAAAAATTAAGTTTTACTATATAGATCTAAAATTCTATATGCAATATGCTACACAAATATATTGTTCGTAGTTTGATTGGTAAACTTTTTTGGAAAATACATTATTATTCTACACTGATTATTTTGTATTCACTGAAATCTTATTGAAAATTTTAAACCAAAGTTTAAGTCAGTAACAGCAAATAAAAATATAGAACCATGAATGGTTTACGTCTTTTTTTTAAATCAAAAAATTGACCCAATTTTTAGTACACTAGGTCATTTCAGACACAAGTTTCCTTACATCTATATCAGAATTTTCCGTGACGTCACTTTTATTGCCGACTAGAATAATTGGCCGTTCATGGTCTTCCCCAAGTATTTCCGTAATTTTTGGTAACCAATACGACGTCACCTTAACAATGTTAGATTATGTAGTAAATAATTAAAGTAAAATAGTTTTTAGAAATCCCAAAAATACACTCGATTATTTTAAAATGAAAAATAGACCGATGTTATAGATTGGGGGAAGCGAAACAGCGAAGAACGGACTTAACCGAAGCAAGAATCTGAACCACAACAGCGAGGGAACGAAACTTCGCACTGTTTATACAGTCCCTGTCTCAAGCCAGGATAAAGGACGAGGGTTTCAAACGAACCTGTGGCAGTTTCCCTGTAAAATTTTTCACGCGGGATGCCTACAGCCAGCATTATCTACATGATTATGTCGTCGTTAAACGGCTAGAGAAAAGCGTGACGGAAGTCTCTGCATTATGATTTGCTGACAAGTCTGTCGCAGTTCTGCCGCTCCTAATGCAGATCATTGATCAGAAGGTTAGAATGGAACAATTTCCTAGCAGCCAAAGGAACAGCGAAAAGGGACTTAATTGAAGCAAAAATCGCCGCCACAGGAGCAAACAGAAGAAAAGGGAGCGACACCGTCGTGTACCTTCGTTTACCCAAAAATCTGACAATGCAGCAATTTTTTTTTTGATAAAATGAAAAGGGTTATTGCATACATGGGCACGGGGGGGTTGGGGGGGGGGGGTTAACCCCCCCCCCCAAATTCTTAGAAGGGGGTTTAACCCCCCCCCCCACTCAGAAGTGGGGGGGGGGGGAGAAAAGGTTACCCCCCCAATTTTGGAAAAATGAAGAAAAAAATGTCTTTAAAATGACTTCTAACTGCCTCCAAACTTAAGTTTTGAGGTCAAAATGAATGTTTTAAGCAATAAAAAGCTCAAAAATGCAATAAAAAGGGCTTTTTGACCTAAAATTAGTGTTTTTAACCTATTTTTCCTTCAAAATCGAAAAACTATATGGGTAAAATGCACTCCAGAAAAAAACGATATGGGTATTTTGCGTTTCTCGGATTTTAACCCCCCCCCCCTAATTTGGGGTTCCCACTCCGGACCAACTTGCCCATGTATGGGTTATTGGTGTTCGAACTGCTCTAGCTTAGGGGAGGGGCAAAGCTTGTTGGTATACCAGGAATCTCCAGAAGTGTCCCGGGCGGTATGATTTTGGGATATATTGCTAAAAATACTTTTAAATGGTAAAAAAGAGAGTTGAAAGTAGGTAATAGAAGACTAAGTGAAAAAAACATTTATCGCATTTAATGCGTGGAATTTACCGCAATTATCACATTTAACGTGTTAAATATTTATGAATAGTGATTTACCAAAAATACGCAGGTTTTTAAGCTTAAATTCGCTGATTTTTTTTAACTGCCGACTTTGGAGTATATTTATATCCTTATTTTTTGAAAATGATTGTTTTTAAAGAAAAAAATGCTAAAAAACAGCTAAATTAATTGACTTCAATGGTGCAAAAATACAACCATCTATGATTTAGTTTATATAGTTGGTTAAAAATTATAAATACGGATAGCTTAGCTAAATAAATAAGCAGACCTGTGTACGGTCTGGAAATGCCCCCCCCCCGTTTTATTGGAGGATTTGCCATCCCCTGGTTTATTGCCCCCCGGCCAAAATATCAAAAAGTACCCTAAAATTGTGACGCTATTTTTGACCTATATGATGACGCCATCATCGTAATTTTTTTGCAATTTCTAGCCTATTCCCAGTTATTTCCAAGCCATTTTAGACCTATTTTTACCTTATTTTCCCTTTTCCCTTCTTTTTTTTTCTTTTTTTCTTTCCCCCCTGCTTGCTCCCCAGTTTGGAATTGCCCCCCCCCCATTTAACCCCCGGGGGGGGGGGCAGTGCACAGGTCTGAATAAGTTACCAAACCAACACTATGAATTTTGTAAATAAAATATTTTAAAAAACTTTAAATATAAATAATAACTATAAAAATAGTTTATATAACTATAAATAATTACAAACTTTTTAAAACGTGAGACCGACCTTTTCTATTGTTTCTTCATTATTTGTAGCATAAACAACACAAATAACATTCGATCGTCGAAGTTCTTCTGCTAAAGCTTCTTCAGATTGTTCACGGGCTGAAATTTTGTATTTTTAAATCAAAATGTTTAATGATTTAATAACGTTCCCTGAAGTTCCTAAGCACTCCAGGACGGCCAGGAGCTTTCGAATTTTGTCTTATTTTATTTTCTACGTCAATCTTTTTTTAATTATATTTTTAGGGTTAAATATTTTGTTGTTTCAAAATAAATAAAAGCGTTCAAAATAACTTAGCAGTCAGACCTGTGCACGGTCTGGAAATGCCAACCCCCGCTTTATTCGAGAATTTGCCCTGCCGCCATAGAAGAACAAGGGGGGAGGGGGGTTGGGTGGGGTCCACCCCCCCCTAGCCTCGAAATTTTGCCCCCCCCCCTAGAAAAAAATCCAGGGGCCCCCACCCTGCCCCCAGATTTTCGAATTTTTTACCCCTGACCCCACTCTACATTTTGAAATCTGACCCTCCGCCTTCCCCTCTTGAGAAAATTTTAAGTACTTTTTTTATACTAAATTTTCTTCCAAAAACGTAAATTTTTAACACAAATTCATGTTTTTACACCCTTTTTATACCTAAATATCGCTTTTTATTCAATAAAATGTAGATTATCTTATAAAAAAAACTATAATTAAACATTTAATGGTTTAAAAGTATTTTGTTCCGAAAATTGGACCCCACCTGACCCCCCTCTAGGTTTCAAAATCTTCCACCCCAGGTCGACCCCCCTAGAAAGCTAGGGGGGGAAGGGTTCGACCCCCCTAGGACCCCGATCTTAAAATTTCATTTACCCGGGGTAAACACCTCCCCCTAGTTTTTTGACCGTGTTCATCTATGCCTGCCGCCATCTTCCACCCTGGGTCGACCCAGAATGGAAGATTTTAAAACCTAGAGGGGGGTCAGGTGGGGTGCAATTTCCGAAGCAAAATAATTTTAAACCATTAAAGGTTTAATAATAGTTTTTTTATAAGATAATACTACTTTTAATTGAATAAAAAGCGATATTTAGGTATAAAAAGGGTGTAAAACATGAATTTGTGTAAAAAATTCACGTTTTGGAAGAGAATTTAGTATAAAAAAAGTACTTTAGAGAGGGGTCAGGGCCAGGGGTAAAAAATTTGAAAATATGGGGGAGGGGAGAGCCCCCCTGGATTTTTTTCTAGGGGGGGCCCCGAAATTTCGAGGCTGGGGGGTGGACCCCATCCTAACCCCCCATGTTCATCTATGCCTGCCGCCCGCCCAAAAATGATAAATTATCCAAAAATTATGGCGCCATTTTTGACCTATTTGTTGTGACGCCATCATCGCGAAATTTTTGCAGTTCTTAGCCTTATTTATTGCATTTTAAGCCACTTAGACGTATTTTTACCTTAATTTTCCTTTTTTGTCTTTTTTTTTCCTTTTTTTTTTCTTTTTCCCCGGCTTGCTTCCCCCGTTTTGTTGCCTCCATCGTTTCAAAAAAGTTGCCCCCGTGCCCTCCCTTTTTGGAATTGCCCTCCTTAATAAAACCCCGGAGGGCAGTGCACAGGTCTGCAGCAGCTAATAAAACGTATGTTGTATTTTATAATTCAATCAAACTAAGGTTACTCAAAGATAGGATAAAGCTCCAGAGCTACAACTAGCGCTCAAGAGTATACTAATCGGAAAAAAGAGCGCAAGTGGGAGCCTTTGGAGCGTAACCTGACGTAATTTGAGTAGTTAATCTAAAGCTGGTTAAATTAGAAATTACGATGTACGCTGCTATCACAAAAGAACACGGTCAAAAAGCTAGGGGGGTGTTTACCCCGGGTAAATGACATTTTAAAATATAGGAGGGGGTTCTAGGGGGGGGAGAACCCCCACTAGCTTTCTAGGGGGGGTCGACCCGGGGTGGAAGATTTTGAAACCTAGAGGGGGTCAGGTGGGGTCCAATTTCCGAAGCAAAATACTTTTAAACCATTAAAGGTTTAATAATAGTTTTTTTTATAAGATATTACTACATTTTATTGAATAAAAAGCGATATTGAGGTATATAATGTGTGTAAAAACATGAATTTGTGTTAAAAATTCACGTTTTTTGAAGAAAATTTCGTATAAAAAAGTACTTAAAATTTTCTCGAGAGAAGAGGGGGGGGGGGGTCAGATTTCAAAATCTAGAGGGGGGTCAGAGGTAAAAAATTCGAAAATTTGGGGGGAGGGGCGGCACTCTGGATTTTTTTCTGGGGGGGGGGGCACAATTTCGAGGCTAAGGGGGTGGACCCCACCCTACTCCCTACCCTTGTTCATTTATGGCTGCTATGTTAGATGCCCTGATGCCCAGTTTATTCTCAATGTTTTGAAAAAGTATTACTTTACAAAAAACTTTAAAATAAGCCAGCTAAAGCACAGGGCTTAATAATTTTCATAAAATAAAAAAAACAATTGGCCTAAATAGTTTATTAATACTAATTAATTTACTAAATTAAATACCAAATGTATAAAAACATTATTTAGCAGTAGAAACGTCATTTTAATCAAAATTAATATAAAAAAATTACGATGAAAATAGTCAAATAATATTAAAATTGTTTGGTGTGCAAAAAGACAGCCAATTACCTGAAAAATCTACTATTTGCGTTGGAATTCTTTCTGGTGTAATATCTGCAGGTATCGTAACCTCTTCACATCTAGCAGGAGTGCTTTCCGGAAATTCCTCGCTTATTAAACTCATTATTAACGAGGTTTTACCAACTCCATCTAAATACCAGCAGTTATGAAATGTCTAAAAATGGGGTACGCAGTGGCGTAGCCAGGGGGGCGGAAGGCGGCCGCCCCTCCCCCCCCCCGAAATCCTGAGAAGCCGGATTTTTTTGTAAGGGGGGACCCTTACGTTTTTTGAATTTAGGAGAAAATTTTTTTCCTTTATATATAAATTTTTGAAACATTTCTGATGCGTTTCAAAAGCATAAAAATACCCAAAAAAAACTATAATTTTTCCCGCTTCGCGGGAACTGTACACTAATCATTTTGTTAGTTTTTTGTTAATTTCAATGGATTGTACCCAGTGGCGTGCCCAGGGGGGCGGGGGGGGGGCGGCCGCCCCCCCCCCCCCAAATCCGGCGAAGCCGGATTTTTTCGTAAGGGGGGACCCTTACATTTTTCGAATTTTGGGACAGAAAATTTTTTTTCTTAAATATTAATACAGAAACTTTCCTAATGCCTTCCAAAAGCATATTAATAGTCAAAAAACCAAATTTTCCCCGCTTCGCGGGTAGTTTAAATTGACAATTTATCTCAGTTTTTCGATTTCAAATCGATTTCGCCGCTCATTAGTTAAGGCATACATGTTAAATAAAACTACTATAAACATTATTAACCTTTTATTAACGTTTTAAACACATGTTATGGATAGGAATAAAAAAAACCCTTAAATTTTGTTTTAATTATCATCTGGAATTAAAATTTCTAGTGTATTTTAGCGCCTTAAATTAAAAATTTTCCCCCGGGGGGCATTCTGCCCCCCGGACCCCCTGACAAGGGGCTCTGCTCCTTGACCCCGCTGGGGGGCTCTCGTCCCCCAGACCCCCCATTTCTGGGGGCTGCCGCCCCCCAGACCCCCCCTCAGGGTTAGTATGTACCCCCCCTCAGACCGCCCCCCCTCGAAATGAAATCCTGGGCACGCCACTGATTGTACCATTCAATACATAGCTAAGTCATGTGCCTTTGCCTCAGATGTTGAATGGCAATCAATACTATATACATGTTAAAACTCATTATATTATAAAATATGTAAATGTCGGTTTGATAATGGCTGTTTTAAACCCCTAAACAACGGTTTTCACACTTAAGGGGTTGTCCGCATTTCCACCTCCCCCCATAGTGAAGCGTAGCAGTTTGTATAGATTTTTTTACTTTTTAAATATTGAGTTATAAAAATTTAATACAAATCTTAGTGCATTCTAAAATCAGAAATTAATCAATATAAAAATTTTTCCCGCTATATTTATATATATATATATATATAGTAAAATTAATATTATCAGTAATATTTTTTGTTATTATAACTTACACCATACTCATTCGCAAAGTTTAAAGACATCAGAAAATGGATAGTTGTGTTATATACAATTTCATCGCCTGATAATTTTGAAGATCAGACATAATTGTGCAGAAATTAGGTAAAAAAAAACAAAATTAAAATGTATGTTCACGCAAGCACTAGGGGACGATTTTTATGCAGTTTTTAGTGTATGTTTTAAAAAAATTTCGCCTCCGGCTGCTGGAGGCACACCCCCCAGACCCCCCGGCCGACGCTTTTTCAGGCGGCGCTGCGCGCCGCTTTTGTGGCACTTTTTCTCTCCCTCCCCCCAAATGAAATTCTGGCAACGCCACGGGGGGTACGGTACATGCATTGATTTGATTTGGTTGGACATGTTACAAAGGGAAAAAGGGGAGGTCCGCCTGCCAAAAGAAAGCAAAAAGTCATAGAAAACCACCTCTGGTTCGCGGCATAGCCTAGCCTCAAGGATTTTTGCCCTTCCCTCTGCCAACTGTTCAGGGTCTTACGGAGTGGGGGAAGAAGAAAAAGGGTTAAGTTACTTATATTTTCAAAAAATAAAGAAACAAATTCTTTAAAATGACTTTTAACTGTCCACCTCAAAACTTAAGTTTTAAGCAGTAAAAAGCTTAAAAATTCAATTAAAAAGGGCTTTTGACCTATTTAGCATTTTTTACTTTAAAATCAAAAAACGATGCGGGTCAAATGGATTCTGACGAAAAAGAAGGATCTGGTAAGAATACATTTCTCTGATATTAAACCCCCTCCTAATTCGGAGTTTTCGCTGAATCAACATCTTCTCCCCCCCCCACTCTCGGCTAATTTGTTTATTTATGCCCCTTAACCGCCCTCCCCCTTATTTCAAAGTGGATCGGGAAGCGATTGGATCGAATCCTTTGTGACATGCCATTGAGCCACCAGGACCGTGTTGACCTTTAGGCAGCACCCAACGGGCCTACGGGTACCAACCATCTGGACCTGGTTGCTGGATCTTTTTTTTTTATAGAAATGAGTCCAGCTTGGCATGGCTGGTGATTGTTGTTGTACGTCGGCTACGCGTGAAAGCAGACCTGTGCACGGTCTGGAAATTCTCCCCACCCCCCGTTTTATTGGAGGATTTGCCCCCACCCCACTCAAAAAATGAAAAAGTACCCTAAAATTATGACGCCATTTTTGACCTATGAAGACGCCATCATCGCAAATTTTTTGCAGTTTTTAGCCTATTTCAATGTATTTTAAGACATTTTAGACCTATTTTTACCTTATTTTCGCTTTTTTTTGTCCCTTTTCCCTTCTTTTTTTTCTCTTTTTTCCCCTTTTTTTCTCTTTTTTCCTTTCCTCCTTGCTTGCCCCCCCGTTTTATTGCCCCCCCCGTTTCAAAAAAGTTGCTCCCCGTGCCCTCCTGTTTTGGAATTGCCCCCCGTTTAAACCCTGGGGAGGGGGGGGCAGTGCACAGGTCTGGGAAGTGTTGCATCTAGCAAACTAGTGAACAAATGCAGCTCCTTAGCATACATGGGCAAGTTGGTCCGGAGCAGGGACGTAGCCAGGGGGGGGCGGGGGGGGGCGGCCGTCCCCCCCACCGAAACGGTCGGACAAGAGGAAAAAAAAAGATAGTGGTTATAGGTGAGAAAGGGGGGGCAGGGTGGAGTCCACCCCCTAGCCTCAAAATTTCGGGCCCCCCTTAGACGAAAATCTATGGGAGGGCTCTTCCCCCAAATTTCCGAATTTTTTATCCCTGCCTGACCCCCCTCTAGAATTTAAAATCTGACCCTCCCCCTCCCTCTCGGGAAAATTTTAGGTACCTTTTTTATACTAAATTTTCTTCCAAAAACGTGAATTTTCATCACATATTCATGCTTTTACACCCTTTTTATACATGAATATGGCTTTTTATTAAATAAAATGTAGTATTATCCTATAAAAAGAACAATTATTAAAGTTATTATGGTTTAAAACTGTTTTGCTTTGGACACCGGACCCCACTTGACCGTTGACCCCCCTCTAGATTTCAAAATTTCGCACCCCGGGTCGATCCCCCCTAAAAAGCTAGGGGGAAGGGGGGGTCCGGACCCCCTCCTAGAATTCAAAATTCGATTTACCCCAGGTAACCACCCCCCTAGCTTCCCCGACCGTGCTCACCTATGATAGTGGTTGGGGGGGGAGCGGGGGCGGCCGCCCCCCCAAAATGGTCGCCAGATAGTAAAATTTGGGGGTTTTGATGGGCTAAAAATTCAAAATTTTCCAGCGCTTCGCTACTCGCTCGGCGCCAAACTATAAAATAATTTTAGTACCCCAATGGACCCCCAAACACCAAAAATTTCTTCCGCTTCGCTTCGCTCAGCGGTCACTTTCTATAGTATACATACATATATATCTCGTTATTTATGTTGCCTGATGCTAATGTTATTTCAAAGTTAGTACAATAATTTTTATAAGTAATAAGTACTACACAGAAAGCAAAACAAACAATCATATTGGTTGATTTATGTACCTCCCCCCTCCTAAATTTTTCTGCCGCCTATAGCATTGGCTAGGATTTTTTTCATATAGGTAGGTACCCTAGAAAACAAGGAGCCAAGATGCTGCTCATGTGCTTTGGTTTACAATGTGGGTTTAGCCAAGGGGTCTGTCTGAAACTAACGTCTCTAAATTCCTTTTTTATAAAATCCAGGCTCTGCCAAGATGTGCTTATGTAATTTTTAACTAAGAAAACATGTTTTTACCGCTAAAAACATTAGATAATAGGTTATTAGGCCAAAAACAGTGTATTATACAGCTTTATCTACGTTTATTTCTGCTTTTTTAACGTTTTCAAAAATTAAGGGGGCCCCCAAAATTTCGGGCGGAGGCGGAGCCCCCTTCCCAGAATTTTTTTTTTGTACTTCAATCCCCCCCCCCCCAAAATGAAACTCGGGCTACGTCCCTGGTCCGGAGTGGGGGGAGGTTAAACCCCAAATTAGGGGGGGGTTAAAATCCGAGAAACGCAAAATACCCATATCGTTTTTTTCTGGAGTGCATTTTACCCATATCGTTTTTTGATTTTGAAGGGAAAATAGGTAAAAAACGCTAATTTTAGGTCAAAAAGCCCTTTTTATAGCATTTTTGAGCTTTTTATTGCTTAAAACATTCATTTTGACCTCAAAACTTAAGTTTGGAGGCAGTTAGAAGTCATTTTAAAGACGTTTTTTTCTTCATTTTTCTAAAATTAGGGGGTTAAATTTTCTTTCCCCCCTCCACTTCTGAGTGGGGAGGGGTTAAAGTTAAATCCATAGGTGAGCACGGTCGGGGAAGCTAGGGGGGTGGTTACTCGGGGTAAATAGAATTTTGAATTCTAGGAGGGGGTCCCAGGGGGGTCCGGACCCCCCCTAGCTTTTTAGGGGGGTCGACCCGGGGTGCGAAATTTTGAAATCTAGAGGGGGGTCAGGTGGGGTCCGGTGTCCAAAGCAAAACAGTTTTAAACCATAATAACTTTAATAATTGTTCTTTATATAGGATAATACTACATTTTATTGAATAAAAAGCCATATTCATGTATAAAAAGGGTGTAAAAGCATAAATATGCGATGAAAATTCACGTTTTTGGAAGAAAATTTAGTATAAAAAAGGTACTCAAAATTTTCCCGAGAGGGGAGGGGAGGGGTCAGATTTTAAAATCCAGAGGGGGGTCAGGGGTAAAAAATTCGAAAATTTGGGGGGAGGGGGCCCCCTAGATTTTTGTCTAGGGAGGTCCCAAAATTTCAAGGCTAGGGGGGAGGGTGGTTGGACCCCACCCTGCCTCCCCCCTCTCTCACCTATGGTTAAACCCCCCTTCTCAGAACTTGGGGAAGTTAACCCCCCCCAACCTCTCCCCCCGTGCCCATCAATGCTCCATAGTGTGTGGAGTCTGTACCACTGGCCTTGTAGGAACACCTATGCTGCCCATGTACCTACGACGTTGTTGTTGCATTACCTGAAACTTATCTTCCCTATGCAGATTATGCAAAGACAAACTTATCTTCTCTGCAGATTATACAATGAAAGGCACTAAGACAAGCCAGGAGGGTCGAAAAAGTTTTACTTCTATGGTTGAGACTCTTCGTCCAACTCCAACATTAATAACGTTGGCAACCTTTACCGCTAGTGTTTATTGCATGCAGTGTTCACTCATTCCGAGGTCTTCGTCTAAAGGATTTTTTAAGTCGCCTTATATTGATCTTACTATTTAACGTCGTACATGGTCAGGTCAGTATACGTGTTTCTGCAAGGCCAGTAGTAAAAACTCCACACACAATAGAGCTGTATTTGTCCACTGATTTGCCAGATGGAAAACTGCCATGTGTGGCCGACCATAGGTGGGCATGGGGGGGGGGGTTCGGGGGGTTATACCCCCCCCAAAATATCGGATTTTGCTGACACCCCCCCTTAATTGTTGGGTAGTCGGGGACACCCCCCCCCAAATTCGCCTCCCAAAGAAAATTTTTTAAGTGTTATAAAAGGACTAAAAAATTTTTCCGCGCTTCGCGCGGAGTGTTTATTACCTTATTTTCCCGTTTATTACCTTTTATTACCTTTAAATTCCCCCGCTACGCGGGCAGTTTAAATTTCCCTGCTACGCGGGCAGTTTAAATTGGCAATTTATCTTAGTTTTTCAATTTCAAATCGATTATCCCATTCAGTAGTTAAGGCATACATGTTTAATAAAACTACTATAAAACACTATTATCCTTTTTTTAACGTTTTAAACACATGTTATAAATGTATAGTATAGCTATAAAAAACCTTAAATTTTGTAATTACTATCATTTGGAATTAAAATTTCTAGTGTATTTTAGCGCCTCAAATTATAAATTTTCTCCTCCGAGGCGCATTGTTCCCCCCGAACCCCCCTGACTGAATTTTTAAGATCACAGAAAATTATGTGGAAATTAGGTAAAAAAAACAAAAGTAAAAGGTATGTTCACGCGATCACCAGGAGACGATTTTTAAGCCGTTTTTAGTATATATTTTAAAAAATTTTCGCCTCCGGCGGCTGGGGGGACACCGACACCCCCCAGACCCCCCGGCCGACGCTTCGCGTCGGCTGACGCCGCTACGCCGCGCAGGCAGCAGCGCTTCGCACCGCTTTGACAACACTTTTTCTCCCCTCTCCCAGACTGACGCCCCCGAAATGAAATCCTGACTGCTCCACTGCACATTTTTATTAAAAGAATTTAAAAAATAAAATTTATAAGTTGCAATAAGATCTTATTTTAATTTTACACAGTTTTAAAGCATTTATAAGCTTGTTTTACGTTTTTTTACGCGTTTTAAGCTCATTTTAAGGCAGCGCGGAAATATTGGGTACACCCCCCCTCAAAATTTGGGTCTTACTGGACACCCCCCCTAAAATTTGACCCCCCCCTATACCCCCCCCCCCCCCAAAATCCGAGAGGCTGCCCACCTATGTGGCCGACGCACAACAACCTTTTTTCTGGCTACGCCAAGCTGGACTCATTTCAATGAGAAAAAGATCCAGCAACCAGTTGGTAACCCGTAGGCCCGTTGGGTGCTGCCCGAAGGTCAGCACGGTCCTGGTGGCTCAATGGCATATGTATGACGTTAAATGTAAGATCAAAATCAGTCAGGCG
Source organism: Microlaimidae sp. YZB2_3 (assembly GCA_030248175.1). Lineage (NCBI taxonomy): Eukaryota > Metazoa > Nematoda > Chromadorea > Desmodorida > Microlaimidae > Microlaimidae sp. YZB2_3. Next base: position 1,886 of record JASAMX010018850.1, on the reverse strand, counting down.
GCAACGTAAAATCCTTTAGTAAGACCTCGGAATGGGTGAACACTGCGTGCAGTGAACACTCTAGCGGTACAGTTTACCAACATCGCTATCATTTTTCATTTTTGTGCCATTGAGCCACCAGGACCGTGCTGACCTTCGGGCAGCACCCAACGGGCCTACGGCTACCACCTGGTTGCTGGATCTTTTCTCTCATAGAAATGAGTCCAGCTTGGCATGGCTAGAAAAAGGTTGTTGTACATCGGCGCACACATCGCAGTTTTCCATCTAGCAAACCAGTGGACAAATACAGCACTATTTTGTGTGGAGTTCGTACCACTGGCCTTGCAGGAACACCTATACTACCCATGTTCGACGTTAAATAGTAATATCAGGCGACATAAAAAATCCTTTACCTCTGAGTGAGTGAACACTGCATGCAGTGAACACTAGCGGTAAAGGTTGCCAACATCGTTATCAATATTGGACAAAGAGTTTCAACCATGGGGGTAAAATTTTTTCGCCTCTCCTGGCTTGTCTTAGCGCCTGCCCTTTGCATAATCTGCATAGGAAAAATAAGTTTCAGGTAATGCAACAACAACAAAAAAATCCTTTGTGACAGGCTTTGAATTTCTATCATGTGTTGCTTTAAGATCGCAAACACAAGTTTAAATCTACAATTATTAAATTTAAAATTCCTACAAATTTTTCGATTTGTTTGTACTAACTCGCTTATCTTGACCTCATTTGTGTCCTTTATTTCCGATCAGTGCGCCAAATGCATCCTGAGAAACTATTGATGCAAGGTTGACTTGACGGGTGTCTAATCTTGGTACATAAAAAGAAGCCATTCTGATCGCCAGTTTTCGGCAAATTGTACAGGATCCAATATGCCGACAAGCTGGAACTGACCTGACCACATAGTAAAAAAGCCCCGTGTACTACTAACTTAATGTGTTTTCAGTTTTGCATTATTAATATTTATATTTTTCAAAAATAATTATTATGAAAATTAAATCTTAACTCGTAGCGAATATCAAATATGATTTAAATACAACAATATTAATAGATTAACATACCTTCTCCAACCAGCAAAATCCTAACTTCGCGGACAGTGTGTCCGTTTTTTCCACTAGTCATAGTCAAATCGCATGAATTTATTTATACAGTACCTATCGTCCAAAATTTTTAAAATCCAACAGGTAATATAATATTTTTATTGATCCATTAATGTACTAATAAACTTTTTTTTCGGCTTAGTATATCTAAATAACAAACAAAATAATTTTTATTTTAGAACAGAAAGGCTTATTGTTTTCTTTTTCTAACAAAACAATAAGCCAAATCAAAACAATATAAATTTTGGATAGTTTTTAGGCTATTTTCGTTTTTCTAATATGAAGAATTAAAATATTTAATTTGTGGTCAGGTAGTTTTGGAATTTTTAAAACATAGTCCCCCCCCCTTCACAAGTTTTCTTCCCTGTGCCCACTTATGTTATGCAGACATGTGCACTGCCCCCCCCCCCGGGGTTAAAACGGGGGTTCCCTCCCTCTCCAAAATGGGGGGGCACGGGGGCAAGTTTTTTTCTTTGAACGGGGGGGGGGGCAATAAAACGGGGGGGCAAGCAGGGGGGAAAGAAAAAAGAGAAAAAAAGGAGAAAAAGAGAAAAAAGAAGGGAAAGGGGAAAAAGGGACAAAAAAGCGAAACCAAGGTAAAAAAGGTCTAAAATGGCTTAAAATGCATTGAAATAGGCTAAAAACTGCAAAAAATTCGTGATGATGACGTCATCATAGGTCAAAAATGGCGTCATATTTTTAGGGTACTTTTTCATTTTTTTGCCGGGGGAGCAAATAAAACGGGGGGAAGTCCTCCAATAAAACGAGTACAATACGTAACTGACCACATAC
>JASAMX010018849.1:7500-37720 GCA_030248175.1 Microlaimidae sp. YZB2_3 | reverse complement strand
AAAAAGTTACATTTAATTTTACTTAAACAAATAAAGGTAACGTGGCCAGGACTCAAATGTTGCAGAACTCAAATATGGCAGGTCTCAAATGTGGCAGGACTCAAATGCGCCAGGTCTTAAATGTGGCAGGACTGAAATGTGGCAGGACTGAAATGTGGCAGGATTCAAATGTGGCAGGATTCAAATGTGGCAGGACTCAAATGTGGCAGGACTCAAATGTGGCAGGATTCAAATGTGGCAGGACTCAAGTGTAGCATTTGAGATTTTTTTTCATGACTCAAATGTGGCAGGACTCAAATGTGGCAGGACTCAAATGTGGCAGGACTCAAACGTGGCAAGACTCAAATGTGGCAGGATTCAAATGTGGCAGGACTCAAGTGTGGCATTTGAGATTTTTTGCCATGACTCAAATGTGGCAGGACTCAAATGTGGCAGGACTCAAATGTGGCAGGACTCAAATGTGGCAGCACTCAAATGTGGCGGCCCCAGCTTCCCCATTCAAAGCAGAGAGGACTTTAAAGCTTCGCACTTTAACTAAGTAATCCCAAAGTTATTTAACCATAAAATTATTGTTTAGTTCGTTATTCTTTTGACTATTTTTGTTTTTAGTAATATCTAAAAAAATTTAGTTTCTTAAATATAAATAAAAAGCTGCAGAGCTGTGGAGCTCCGAGTGGATCTCACCACTCGAGGCGAGACCCGTAAAACTACATACCTGTGGTTGGATTTTATTCACGTTGTCGACTATTTCACCCGATCTTCTCGCTAGCAAAGCGGCTTTTAACCTATAGGCTTAAATGCTTTAACGCAAACCGGTCTTCAACCTTTGCTTCGGTCCATATCGTCGAACACTTTGGCATTTCGTCGTTACTAGGGTAAAATGAGCCACAGTTCGTATAAAATACATGCGATTCTGACTTTATTTTAAATCTGAAACAGGACCCTCTTGACTACGAAATAAGTCACAGTCACGTGTATTTTATAATGACAGTGTCTTATTTTGCTGTAGTAACGAAGATTTATGTACTTTCTTGTTCGGGGGCGTTTTTAATCCAACTTAGAGTGTGTATTGCGTTTTTTTTGTAACCGCGGAAAAAGTGTCAAGTGAGCCTGAGTTGGATTGTTTTAGATGTATTTATTGTTAGTTGTACAATTAGAAAAACAGCAGAGCTGTTTGATTTATTAGAAAAAAATTTAAAGTTTTTTCCTAGCTGAAATAATACAGTTGGTATCGGTTTTTGATTTATTTCGGATTTTGTTTTGTTTTATAAACAACCGTTATTGGTATATTAACTGTGTTTAAAAAGCTAATTTGTTTTTGAATAGAGCAATAAATTACCGAAAAAACACTGATGAAATTTTAATATTACTAAAAAAAAACCGCTGATTAAATTTCAATTTTTTTTCTGTTATATACAGTTTTCCCTGTATCACGCTAAGTGTTTGCGTTTTTAGAATTTTTTACAAAATGGTGTTCTAATGTTCCATGAAAATTATTTAATGCAAATTTTTATGTAAAAACTTTGGTTTTAGTAAAAAAAAGTGTTTCGAAGGTTTTTCGATTTTTAAACGCAATATCTCGGTAAACACGGAAGTCAACGAATCGGAAAAATTAAAATTTTTTTGAAAAGCTGAATAACACTGTATGGTTGTTTTTTTAAATTTTATTCTACCAGTGAAAAATACTTTTTCCCAAACGCATTTAAAAGATTGCATCTTTAAATGGCTGGCTTGCTAAATGGCTTGATTTCGAAATTAAAAAAGCACATATTTTTTTAAAATTTTTATTTCTATTTGGTTTTATTTTCTATTTTACTATTTAAACTTAAAAAGCGATTAATTAAAATTAAAAAAATCCAATTTAGGTTTTAGAAAAAAAAAGTTATAAAATTGAAACTTTATATAGATTTCAAAAACGGAAACAGTTTTGTAGCTTAAAAGCTTCGATTTCATACTGTTTCCGCGTAAAATTGTTTTAAGCGAACGAGGCTGCGTAAGTTAGTGCAAGTTCCCCTCCTATAGAAGTTAGAAATTACGGCTGGCCAAAAGTGGATTTTTTCCGTAAAACGGGAAATAGCTTATTAGAAAGACGCCTGGCCTGCTTGTCTCCTAAATTTTATAAAAGAGCATTTTTCGAAACGAAAAGAGTCGACGCAAAAAGTGGCACAACATGTTTGCTCTCGTCGATTCATGTTTTATCGTTTAGAATTATGGTTAAACAGAATGAGAAAATAATTTTGTTCAAAATGCGCTGAAAATTATTTTTTAATGCTTCGGTTTATTACCGAAAATTTTACAGAGGTTAGATTAAAAAAAATAATAATATTTATAATCAGACTAACTTACATAAGTTTAGAAAAAACTATTTTAACCATTAAATTAACTTTATAGTTTTTACAAATTTCTTAATAATAAATTTAAAAGCAGATAGAATGTCCCACAATTAATAATACACGAAAATTCTTATGATATAAGCGAAAAAAAAGTCGAAGTTTTTGGAAATAATTTAGTTCAGGCTGCGTTTTGTTTACTGAGAATTATGACAAATTGTCATAAAAATTGTTATAAAAGTGACGCAGAAAAAATTGAGGTTTCGATTTCAAGTATAATGTGATTTAAGGTCAGAAACCTAATAACTGCAATTAATTAACGTGACCATATTTTTAACTGTTTTGCTTGTAAATGAATATGAGAAATTGGTTATAAATCAAAGTTCAGTCTTTTTTAAATAAAAATTTGTGCAGGTGTTAAAGTGACTTTAACCCGTTCCCTTGATTGCCTTTTTGCTGGTTACCACGGAGAAACCTTCATTACAATTGCGATGAAACCTTCGGTTAACTATGGTAGTATCTCAGTTTAACCAATGTGGTATGTAAATATTACAGAAATAAACTCTACGTATCACCTAGGTTGTACCTAGGTGGTATTACTTTAGTGCACAGTGAGCGAGCGAATTGAAATGGTTAAAAGTGTAAGGTAGCACTTTAAAAATTTCATTCACGGATACAGGGTATTAGGTACTACAAGGTACGACCTAGATGATTAAGTCTACCACGGTGAAGTTTACGTATACAACAATAGTTAAACGAAGATATCACCTCGGTGAAATTAGTTTTATCGTGGTGGTACGAAGGTTTTACCGTGTGACCGGCAAAGTCACGATCACGCTCAGCTTAATTAGTTCAAGTTTTACCAATTGCTCAAAATCTTGAATGATTAGACATTATATTTTTTTTTAAAATTATAGACATTATTTAATTAATCCTGCAATTTTGCAAAGGCTTTTGATTCGGTTTCTGTTTATAAGCTTCTATATGAATTAAAATTCTCGGGTTACTGAAAAGTTTTTTGCGCATTAGCTATCAGCTGCCAGCTGTCAGCTGCCACTCCGGTGTGAACCGGCCCTTACAGTCAATAAGTTAATTCCGCAAGGCTACGATTTAGGGCTGGTTCATACTTATGACAAAACGTCCTTTGGACAAAGTCCAAAGGACTTTTGTCCTTTGGACTTTGTCCTTTGGACAAAATCCAAAGGGAAAAGTCCAAAGGGAAAAGTCCAAAGGACAAAATCCAAAGGACAACGTATTCATACTTTTGTCCTTTGGACTTTTCCCTTTGGATTTTGTCTTTTGGACTTTGTTCAAAGGACAAATTCTAAGTAGCGTTCATACTTCGTCCAAAGGCAAAAGTCCAAAGGACGTTTTGGCTTTTATAAAATTGTCCTTTGGACTTTGTCCAAAGGACGTTTTTTCATAAGTATGAACCAGCCCTTAGGTCAATTTTTGTTCCTAATTTATTTTAGAATATGTGCAATTAAGTTTTTCGCTGATTACGCCAAGGTCAATACTTGTTTTTCTCCTGATGAACAAATAATGCATTCTGGTATTCTTGCATTGTGCGAATTTTAATGAATAAATAAATAAAAAAAAATATACTCGCAGGAAGATCTGAAGAGAATTTAAATCTGATCAAAAATTCGCTGCTTCAACTAGCGACAAACAAATATGAAATGTTGTTAAAGACAAAATTATATTTTGACTACATTTTTTTTGATAAAATTTTTAGTAAATTGATTTTATTTAAGGACCTTGGTATTCATATTTCGAATACAATAAAGTTTTCAAAGCATTGCAAATGAATTTTGAATAAAGGAATTTAAATTTTTTTTGCTGATATTTAGATCTTTTACCACCCCGCATCAACTGAGTAAAAAACTAAAGATAAATTCTATCAGGGTGAAAATAGATGAGTGGTAAAGTAACCACTCGTTCTTTGAGAAAATATCACGTGCAGAGAAACACATGACGCAACTAAATCATAATTAGTTACACAACCGCTGAAAACTTTTTTTAAAATTTTTCTCGCTCGCGGGTTTATTGTTTATTTCTTCCCGGCGGAGAGCGGTTACGCCCTTAATTTCAGCCTGGAAGACTTTAGCTTTAAACATTGTTTTTTACATTTGTAAGTGCATCGACCGTGGTCGGGTTTCTGTTGTGAATAAATTTGACTCCGCGTTTTGACTGAAATCACAATTTCTAAAATAAAAGAATAGAAAACAAATATCAAACACAATAGGAACCAATCGTAAAAACATAACAGAATAGCGCTTTGCTAGTAAATTATTCAAAAACTTAGTACTTGTAAGCACGAAAATAACCCATTCATAAACTATTTTAAAACCTGTCAACGAAAGTGCTAGAGCTTGCTGTTCTGATAATCGATTTTTTTTTGAAACCAGTCGAATAATAATAGAAAGAATTAATTCAAGTACTAAGTTTTTGAATTCAATTAATTAATTCAAGTTTTTTAACTTAATATTTAAAAAATTACCTTGTGTTATATTATTTTGTATGCTGAAACGTTTGATTACAGATTTTCTATAAAATTGACAAATCCAAAATTTTAGTTTTTTGTAGTCTTTGTGTTTAACTCTCTTATGCAATTTTTTGGTTATATGTACGTTACTGATGTTATTACCCTCCATTATTATCATGCTCCGGAGCTCCGGCCGTTTAAAGCGGGAAGAATCCCGGAGCCTCTGATCTCCACCCCTTAATATAGCGACTTAAGCTTATTCATGCTTGAAATACATTTTAAGTTACTCCATATGCATTTTGAGACTATTTTTATGATTTTAAATAACTTTTGACAAAAATTATGCTACAAAACGTTACACAAAATAATATGTGGCATCAGTCTTTAATTATTCAAGAAATAAGTATGAAAATATTGCGGAGCTTCGTAGCTCCGCAAAACATTACTAATGTACATTGATTGTTTTCAATTAAAATAATTTTAGTTATATATCCTTTTATCACGCTGGTCAAAATCCTTGTTCTAAACGAAAGTAAACTCCCGCGCATAAAGCGACCCCACGCGCAAAAAGGGACGCCCGCATTTGTCTAATAACACGCCGGTGCCTTTCCAATAACCCGCCCGCGCGCGCATTCTTTTAAGGCTGGTTCATACTTATGACAAAACGTCCTTTGGACAAAGTCCAAAGGACAAAAATCCTTTGGACTTTGTCCAAAAGATAAACACAGCGTCAAATTGTCCTTTGGACTTTGTCCTTTGGATTTTGTCCAAAGGACAACGTGTTCATACTTTTTGTCCTTTGGACTTTTTCTTTGGATTTTGTCCTTTGGACTTTGTCCAAAGAACAAGATTCATACTTCGTCCAAAGGAAAATCCCAAAGGACGTTTTGGATTTTCTAAATTTATCCTTTGGACAAATTTAAAGGACGTTTTGTCATAAGTATGAACCAGCCTTTAGACATATTTATACCTTCATTTTGAAGCCCTGTTTTGCCGCTCCTCTTTCCACAACCATTCCCATAGAGCAAAACATATGTGACGTGATCACGAATACTATATGACATTTTGAGGGTCCCTAACATCCTGACGTGATCTTTGATGTTAAACTTTAACGACGGAAGATAAAAAGCAGGAACTAAATATTATATATACTGTGTTCGGTTTTTTAATGTTATATCCTCTTGCCAAAACGGATTTTATTTTGCAGTTGCATATTCGACTATGTCTTTTTTAAGTGTTAAAACCGTTAATGAAAGTTTTTTTTTTTGAATATTAAACGTTCCACGAAAGTTCAAAGAGCATGTTTTTTATAGTATCTTACAATATCACAGAAACCTTTAACTAAAGCTAAAGTCTTCCAGGCTGAAATTAAGGGCGTAACCGCTCTCCGCCAGGAAGAAATAAACAATAAACCCGTGAGCGAGAAAAATTAAAAAAAAAGTTTTCAGCGGTTATGTAACCAATTATTATTTAGTTGCGTCATGTGTTTCTCTGCACGTGATATTTTCTCAAAGAACGAGTGGTTACTTTACCACTCATCTATATTCACCCTGATAGAATTTATCTTTAGTTGACATGTACATCGGAGAAAATAAGTCAAGCTAATTTTGACAATATTAACCCGTTTTCGTGTATACCTTTTCCTTAGTTACAACCGTGAAACCTTCGTGTGACCTACTTAGGTCAACCATAATTTTTATGCGTGATTAGTGCCCACTGAGCGAAATAATTGAAATGATTAAGGCTGTACGGTAGCGATATGCAGATTTCATTCACGGATACAGTGCACGTCAGGATTTTAAAGACCCTCAAAATGTCATATAGTATTCGTTATCACGTCATATATGTTTTGCTCTGTTGAAATGGCTGAGGGAGGAGCTAATAGAATCAATTTTAGCCAATTAGTGCTTGGAAAAAGTGAATCTCCAATAAATGAAAGATCTCCTTTTTATTAGCACTAATTGGCTAAAAAAGTGATTCTATAACGTTATAACTTTGTGAAGAATATTACCACTAAACAATTTCTGTTTAAATGGGAGGGTTTTGACTATCGTGTGTATTACATAGGATATTTCATATTTCAAAAATTTGCTACCGTACAGCTTTAAGCATTTCAATGTACTTGCTTACTGGGCACTAATCACGCACAAAAATTATGTGTGACCTAAGTACGACCTAGGTCCTGACTAAAATAAGCGCTATTTTTGAGCCTTTAAAGTCATTTCAGATAGCTATGTTGATATTTTGTTAGAATTATAGTTTATGTTGGCGGCGATTAAGTCGCAAATTTGATGTTGTTGATAAAAAAGAAAAAGAAAAGAAAAATGAAATGATAATACAGTGGAATTCTAGCAAAAGACGAAACAAAGTTTCGAAAAAAAGCCTTATATTAAATGGAATAGTATAAAGCTACATAAGTCTAAAAACTAAATGCCAGAAAAGACCGAAACAAGTCTCTTTAAAACCTGTAAATTAATAACAGATTTTGTGAAATTTTTAGAAAAACAAAACCGAATAAAAACAATACGTGTAAAAGCTTTAGTTTGCGTTTTTTAACTAATAATAAAACTTAATTCACATAAATTTCTCTCAAAGTGAATTAAATTTTACATGAGTTAACCAGCTGTAAATACCATTGTATTAGTTTTGTTACACGTCGTCAAAACGATACAAAAAAAGTATAACGCAAGCGTCACAGTAACCATGAAAAATTTCTGTCAAAATAAGTTATCGCATTGCGCATTAAATTTTGTAATTTATCATTATTTTACCGCCATATTAACAGCTTTTTTAAAATTAAATATCAAGTTCTAAGTCCGAAAAACATTGAAAAATTCAGATTTAATATAAGGCGACTTTTAATTTAACAAATACATTGACAGCTAATTTGTTTTATGTAATAAATAGAAACATTAAAGAAAAAGTCGCCTTATATTAAATCTGAATTTTTCAATGTTTTTCGGACTTAGAACTTGATATTTGATTTTAAAAAGCTGTTAATATGGCGGTATGTTTTGCTTTATACGAAAATCATGATAAATTACAAAATTTAATGCGCAATGCGATAACTTATTTTGACAGAAATTTTTCATGGTTACTGTGACGCTTGCGTTATACTTTTTTTGTATCGTTTTGACGACGTGTAACTTAACTAATACTATGGTATTTACAGCTGGTTAACTCATGTAAAATTTAATTCACTTTGAGAGAAATTTATGTGAATTAAGTTTTATTATTAGTTAAAAAACGCAAACTAAAGCTTTTACACGTATTGTTTTTATTCGGTTTTGTTTTTCTAAAAATTTCACAAAATCTGTTATTAATTTACAGGTTTTAAAGAGACTTGTTTCAGTCTTTTCTGGCATTTAGTTTTTAGACTTATGTAGCTTTATACTATTCCATTTAATATAAGGCTTTTTTTTCGAAACTTTGTTTCGTCTTTTGCTAGAATTTCCGCCTTTTAATGCATTGAATTCAATGTCATTTATTAAAGATATAAAACATTAAAAAATTTACTCATTTTAAAAAAACGTCATGGTCTTCTCATGATATGAATACAATTATTTTCATATCCAAAACTTCAATGTAATTTTAAGCAGTATACTATACAAAAATTAAGTCTGGGTAACTCCGTAAAATTGTATGGAACCTGAAAGAACCATATAAAATAGTGTGTTTTTTTTCTGTTTAAATTTTTTTAGTTAGACCTGATTTAATCACTTTTTTGGAAATTAGCTTTATTTGGAGTTTTGTTTTGTGCTTGATTTTTCTAGATTAATGGTTTATTTTTAAACAACAAAACCACACCATTGTAAATGGTTTTTCCAGGTTCCATGCAATTTTACGAGGTTACCCAGACTAGTCTTTTCTCGCATTAAATTTTTGAAGTGATTGTAGCTTCATAGTAATCCATATAAAAAAGAGTTTTTTCTGTTTCGATTTTGATAAATTTCCGTCTATTGAAACATTGTACCCCGCAGCGCTCACACGTCACCCAAGATTTATTTCATTTTATTTTTTTAAATATTTTTATTGTTGCCATATGGCTGCTAATTAGTGGTAAGAATATTTTTTCGCTCTTTCCGTTGAAAATTAATAATTTTTATAAAAAGGTAAGGAATCATAATTTAAACCAAAAAAATAACCACAAGAGAATGTGTATTACTGAATGAAGTTACTTAATATGTAATTCAGTAAGGAAAAAAGTGTCACACAAGTACCCCAGTACCTAATGCGTAACTTAAAAAAAAACTGGTCGTTTTTCACATGAACAGAGGTTTAACTACGGGCAATAGAGCATATTTGAGAATGAAATTCAGGTGCGGGGGCAATTTAGCATCTACGTGCAAAAAATTAGCTCCAAATATTCACCACAGGAAAAAATTTTTGGGGGACCCCAAAAAAAAAAAAAAACAAAAAAAAGTTAAGCAAATTAAGCTTTTTAGTATGAAATTCAGGTATGTTTAGCAAAAGTTTTTAGGTTTTTAATATCAGAAAAATATGGGTAATATTTTAGTTATGTAAAATCTTTAGATTTTTAATTGGCTAAAAAACTATTAAAGGTTTTGTTGATTTCGATGACGCCATCAACAACGGTTAACCGCGCAGTGACTTAACCCATTTAATATAAGGAAAAGAGCGCTCCGCGCTCTTCCCTGATTAAACTATGCATAGACTATGCATAGTAAAATATTAGTTCTGCTATCTGATCATTAAGAAAAAGAAACAAAAAAGGTCATAGAAAGAGTTTAGCATGGTAAGATTTACGTACGACATTGGTATACCAAAATACTATCACCGTGAGACGAAGGTTTAACCTTTTTCGTAGAAAGGTTTTACGGCTGTACGGGGAAAAAGGCCATCAGGGGAACGAGTTAATATTAAAATAATTATAAGTGTAAAACTGTAAAGAACATCTTTAATAATGTAAATTATGGCAAAAATTTTTTATTTGGATACAATTTGTTTGTTTATAAGATAACTTTAATTTTTTGCTACGATTTGTGAAATATTTTTCGAATTAAAATAAAAGGTTTTTATTAAATTTGATATATATTGTAAACATTTTATTCTTACTGTTAAAAAAAATTAAATTGAAACAATTTTTGGACAATTTGGACTATTTAATGTATTTTTTGTATTTAAAAATGAATAAACATATTTAAACGTTTATAATTTTTGTTTCAAAAATCTTTAGAAAATAAATTTGCTGTTGAGTAAATTTCATAGAAGTAATAATCCTAAGGTATGGCAATAAAAATATAGTTTATAAAAACTAAAATTGTAGACAGTCTGTGGCAACCGCAGTGTTTTTTTTTTTTTTGTAAAATGTTTAAGAAAATATATTTCTTTTGATGGTTTACAATGATAAAAATGTATGGTCAAAAATTGTCTATGAAATGAAAGAAAAATTGTGGAAATGAAAAAAATATAATAATTTGCGTTGTGAGACATGATCGCAAACAAATTTATACATTTTGCTTCTTTCTGATTTAGAGAGTTTTAAGTTTTATTTCATGGTTTCTCCATAATTTAATTTTTTTTGCAATTGAAAGGTGTTTAAAAATTCAATGCTATTATATCGAATAGCTGGAATCCACAGTTCTACAGTTGAGAGCAAAACAAATTTTAGAACAAAAAGCTGTTAATTTACCTCTCTAGGTTAGTTTGGTAAATATTCCGAGTGTCCGTTTAAATTTTAAAATAATGGCCACTTACGTCGCACTTTAGCCAACTTTTAAAAGTTTTAACTGCAATAGTTTAAAAATTAGAAGAAACAAATGCTGAATTTGGTATCGAGAATAAAACTCAATGAAGACTCTTTTTTATATCTTAAATTCTATTTGTATACTGTACTTCCAAACTGCAAACGAAGTTAGTTTTGATAACATTAATATTAAAAGACATGTTAAATAAATTTAATATTCATTAATAGATTATTCATAGAATAGAATATTCATTAATTGACGGATTTTGACTAAATTCAGCATTGATTTTAAGATTTTTGAATAATAACAATTTTTTAAATCCCGAATCGTATGGTTTTTAGTGGACTTTTGTACAAAAAACTTCACATAGAGAATTCAATTGTCCACAATTGATATTTGCTGGAAAACCAGTAATTCTATTGCTTATTTCTTTTGGTTTTTGCTTTGTTCAAAATTTCTTAACATATCTTTAATTTTTATTGATAAAAAACTTTACATTGGAGATGTCGTGCTGCTAACCAGCTATTTGTTGTTTCAGTTTATCTTGTAAACAAAACTTATGCGTGACACTTTAGCCAAGTATTTCAAATAAAAGATAACTTTTACAAATGAAATATCATAATAATCATAATATTTTGTTAAAAAAAAACTTATATCATTACTTCTGTCTTGCAACTTTAATTGTTCTTATTTGAAATAATTTAATACCATTATAATCAAGTGCGTTAATCAGGGGTTTATTTGTATATAATTAATAATTAAAATTTTTATTAATATTTTATTTTTTGTATTTTTTTTTTGGGGTATGTTACTGATTTTGTTGCCGTCATTTTCGTATGTAATCTTAGTGGGTAGTGTTATCGTTTTAGATAGGTAGGAGTACATGGTTTCTATGTTGGTATATGTTGATAAGTATACTCGGTTTTATTTGTTATATAGAGATATAAATATTTCTAGGAGGAGAGAGAATATATAAAATAAAGAAAGAGAAGGTGGTAAAAGAAGGGAAATTTGGAGGGGAGACGATAGAGAGAAAAAGGGTTTATAAATGAAGAGAAAGGGTATATGATAATGGAGGAGGTAGGGGGGGGTAGGGATGGAGCGGAGGGGGAGAGAGGGGAGTGGGTGCTGGGGGGGAGTGAGCGCAGTAGGTACTGGGCGAGGGAAAGTATAACAGCTCGAAGAAGTCCCTTCCGTGGTCAGCAAGTGCGCGGGTGCGATATAAAGCGTAGCTGGGCGAGCTCCAGTAGGAAATACTCGTGAATGGGAAAGGGTGGGATATCGAATGGGGGTTGGGAAAAAACACATGAGACTCGAAAAAAGCCAAATAACAAAGGGAAAGGCTATAAGTAAAACAAAATGGAAAAATGAGGGGTGCAGGTATGTATAGGGTTACAGATTATTGGGATGGGAATGTTAATTGATTAGTTGGGAGAAGTGTTTATAGGGGATGAGGTTTTTGGATTGATGCTGTATCAGGGATGCAAGGGAAAGGGGGACAGGAAAGGGGAGAAAGCTATGGAGACACTGAGGAAAGCCGAAAGCTGTAAGAACTGGAGAAATGACCCGGAAAATAGGAGTGTGTGGGCTTTAGGTGTTCATTAATTCTAGGTCAGGGAGTACGGTAAAGGGTAGTCCGGTAGGTGGGAACGAGAGAGGAGTGTATATCGGGGTTAGGTGGTTTGTGTTACGCTATAGGGCGTATCGTATCAGTCCAGTAGGAATATAGGGTGGCGTTGTTTTTTGTTCTTATTAGTGTTGTGGTTGGGTATAGTCTGTATTTTCTGGTTTTTCGGTTGGGTAGGTGTAGTAGGCGGGGGGTTGTGCTGAAGAATTCGCTGTCTGTGGGTTGTTGGTTTGTTTTTGTGGGTGGGTGTGTATGTGGCTGAGGAGTGGAGAGAGTGTTAGTTGTGTGTAATGGTGTTGTTTTGTGTTGTTCTAAATCTGTTTTGGGAATTGGTCGTTGCGTAGTTGTGGGTGTAGTTTTTATTTTTTGATTTGTTTCGTCTTTTGCTAGAATATAATATTAATCTTGTATTCGTGGATTGCATATACATCTAAAAGTGTGTTGGATACAATTTTAATTCTGATTGTTGGTAGTAAAAGTTCTGCGTAATCGGACTTTAACTACCGCCGACTTGAGATTATGTTATAGTTTTTTTTGGGAATTCTAGATTTAAAGAATAAATAAAACATTTCAAGGGTACTGTATCAACTGTCAAAATATCAAGGTTGTAACGAAATACTCATACAGAAGGTTTGAGATCAAATCTCCACTGGAACACAGTGTATTATGATATGTTAATTGTCTGATTATATTTTGTTATGTATTCTGTTGTGTAGTTACGGCCGAGTAATCAGCCTTCGCATTCTGCTCTAACCCGGTAAGGAGGGGAGACCTGAATTGGGAAAAATCGGTTTTTACCTGCTTCCTACCTGCCTCCATCGGAAATTTTGCGGCCTCCTACCCGCCTCCACCCTGCCTCCTACCTGCCCCCGAGGCAGTTTTAGCTGCCTCCAACCTGCCTCTTAACCTGTATATGCTTCAACATAGGAGGCAGGGTCACCTGCTACATACCTGCCTCTACCTGCCTCCATGCTGCCTCCGAGGCAGTTTTACCTGTCTTCTACCTGCCACCAGTCTTCCGGAGGCAGGTTCAAGAGCCGTCCTTACCGGGCTAAGCTTCCACCGAATGTAATTTAAGCATTGAAGCCCTTTGTCATCATGTCAACATCATGTCCTATTTACAGTAATAAAGTTAAGTTTGGCATAATTTTGCTTAATTTCTTCAAATTTTATCGACGAATTGCCCTTGTTTAAACGTTTGCTGAATATTATTACGTTTCACAACTTACTGTATAAACAAGGACTACATTCTCAACTGAACGAACTTTTTAACACTGATGTCATTAATTACATTTTGAGACGCCATGATAAAACTGAATACAAGATGGGATTTAAGAAAATTTAAATTTAAGGTCACATCGCAATCAATTATTACCATCCACTCGTATACATATTTCAGCTTATCCTACAATACCCCAATCGTTCTATAGAATTTGTAAGCAATTTAATATTGATATTCGTTCGAAATCGGCAAGACCAATGTGGCTAAAATTAGATAAAACCAGAATACCCCTACCACTTTCTGAAAGATCCGGGGTTGTTTACTCATTACCATGTAGTTGTGGCGCTGTATATGTTGGTGAAACATCTAAACCCCTAAAAGAACGATTTAACCAGCATGCAGCGGATATAAGACACTTCCGTTTAACCAGCGACTTATTTCTGCATAAGACCGATATTTTACCTCCAAACATTCCTGAACACCAAACAATATTTCGAGATTTCCCCATTTTTTGCAAAGAAAAAGCACCCATAAGACAAATTAAAGAAGCAATTTTTACCAAGATTAAACACAAAACTATCAACCGTTGCCTAAATTTATCCCCGTTATTAGCCCCAGCACTAGTAAAAATTCAAAATTTGTTTCGCGATTAAAAATTCAAAAAGTTTTTTCTTTTTTAAATATTTTATGTAATACAAACAACGTACCGATCTTTTGTTTTATTTCATTTTATTGTGTTTGAGAACGGTTGGTGACAATCGAAACCGGTGACACGTTTTATCGTAAATAAAAATTTCTACGCCAAAATCCCATCTTGTATTCTTCACTGATGTTATTTTTTTAAAATTTTTAAAAAGTTTTTAATCTTACCAAATTTAACATTTTTAACGTTTTCATTTAACATTTAAGATGTACTTTTTTGCCTCAGTGATCAGAAAAGGTTAATACCAAAATAATATAATATCACGTGATTTACTAAAAAAGTTAACTAAGCCGGAGTGTTAAAATAATCACTTATTCTACCTTTTATAGATTTTAACAATAATTGTATAATGTTATTTTCTTTTTATCAGTGATAGTGATGTAACTTTTTTAACTTTAATTTTTTTTAGCAAAAATATGTTTCGCAAAAAAAACACAGAGTTAAGAAATAAGAAAAAAGATGTATACGTTGTTTTTCTACTTAATTGGATAGATTTTTAAAAGAATTATCTGTGGTGGATTGCATATAGAAAAAGCTTAATTTTCTGAATGTAAGTATACAAAGAAACACCACACCACACGCTTTGTTATCAGAATCTTATTTCCGTTTCAATAAATTTCTATAAATTGCTTTCACAAAAGGTGGTTTTGACATGGTGATATATTTTATTCTAACAAATTTGAAATCCGTTTCATTTTTATTTTTTAATAATATTTTTATTTGTACTAATTAGTTTTAAAATTTCACCCATACAAATTAAACAAAATTATTTACATCAAATCTAACGCAAGTCATTTGACTTTGAGATATAAGTTGGTATTCGTATATTTGTTAAATATTTTCATTATTTTTCATTGCAGTATTTTCATTTATAATAGAAATATACCGACAATAAGACGGAGTGCCTGAATTCGGAAAAACGGTTTTTACCTGCCTCTTACCTGTCTCCATCGAAAATTTTGCTGCTTCTTACCTGTCTCCTAGCTGCCTCCTACTTGCCTCCGAGGAAGTTTTAGCTGCCTCCTACCTGCCTCCTAAAGTGTATATGCTTTAACATAGGAGGAAGGCTCACCTGCCTCCTACATATCTGCCTCCAAGGCAGTTTTGCCTACCTCCACCCTGCCTCCTACCTACCTCAACCCTGCCTCCTACCTACCTCAACCCTGCCTCCTACCTACCTCAACCCTGCCTCCTACCTACCTCAACCCTGCCTCCTACCTACCTCAACCCTGCCTCCTACCTACCTCAACCCTGCCTCCTACCTACCTCAACCCTGCCTCCTACCTACCTCAACCCTGCCTCCTACCTACCTCAACCCTGCCTCCTACCTACCTCCACCCTGCCTCCTACCTACCTCAACCCTGCCTCCTACCTACCTCAACCCTGCCTCCTACCTACCTCAACCCTGCCTCCTACCTACCTCAACCCTGCCTCCTACCTACCTCAACCCTGCCTCCTACCTACCTCAACCCTGCCTCCTACCTACCTCAACCCTGCCTCCTACCTACCTCAACCCTGCCTCCTACCTACCTCAACCCTGCCTCCTACCTACCTCCACCCTGCCTCCTACCTACCTCAACCCTGCCTCCTACCTACCTCAACCCTGCCTCCTACCTACCTCAACCCTGCCTCCATGCTGCCTCCGAGGTAGTTTTACCTGCCTCCTACCTGCCTCCGACCTGCCTCCTACCTGCCTCCACCGTATCTCCTAGCTGGGTTCGAGGCGGTTTCATCTGCCTCCTACCTGTTTCAAATCTTCCGGAGGTAGGGTCAAGAGCCGTCCTTAGCGTGATAAATGACTAATTATAAAGCTTTAGCTTTGCGCTTTTAAAAATATAACACAAAAAACTTAAACTCAATTTTTTGTTCAATACGCAACAGTGTATGGTAAAACATATGGCAACATAATACCAAGAAACCATTTATCCCTTGGGAAGTTCTTAAAACTAAAAATTGACGACACTTATTTTCTAAAGGAAACTTAATATTTTCAAACTATGGGTAATAAATCAACTTTTATACGTTTAATCTCAAGTTTTTAATTTAAAACCAAGATATAAAGTAAAAATATTATTTCGTTGTCCAATTTCAAAGCAATTTAAGAATGATATTTTTTAGTGCAAATAAATCTTATTTTATTTGTTTTAAATAGGTAGTTTAGTAGTAAAAATATAACAGAAGTTTCGGTTATAAATCAAGCATAGTTAAGACTTTATATTTTTTGAAATTTTCTCCCAACGTTGCATACTATTTTGTTTTAACACTATTTTTTAATGCTATTTCTAAGATAGCAAAATTTTTTTTAAGAATTCACTGGTTAAAACATTTATGTGATTAACTTCTTAGCGGAAGGATCCGCATTCATGCTAAAGCCAAAGGAATGAGATTCAGCTCAACTGTACAATAATAGTGATTTATTACCCTCCAATATCATACTTCGAAGCTTCCGTCATTTAAAGCGGAAAAAACTTTGGAGCTTCAGTAATTTAAATGAGTGATTTACAGCTTACTTAAGCTTATTCAAGCTTAATAACTTTTCAAATCATTCTGTAAGGATTTTAGAAATATTTTTTTTTGTTTTAATAAGTTTTTAAAAAATTAATTTATGAAAAATTTTTAACGGAATAATCTTTGGAATTACTCTTTAATTATTCAAAAAATTATTACAAATGTATTAATTTGCTCATAATCTTTTTTAATATTGTAACTTATAAAAATAATTTGTACATCGCTCTCAAGTATGTATTTGTTTACATTTATACAAGAAAATTTTTTTTTCGATTTTAGTTATAATTTACTAAAAAAATAGGCTAGATAAAAAATTAAAACGATGCACTTCTAGTTAACTTACATCTGGTTGACATCGTAAAAGAGTATAAACTGTTTTTTTTTTTCAGACCACCAACTAAAATTCTGCGGTTATATCGTTTAAAACAAAATTGGAATGCACAATGCATAATTGTTTTAAATGCCGCTATTTTCGCAAAATATAGAAAAATGAGAGAAGTTTAGCCGTTAAAAATTTGACATTTTTGCTTTAGTTTTAAACTGATTATTTTGAGAATATTTTTTTAACAATTTATAAGGAATATTCATGATAAACAAAACTGTAATGTTGGGCAATTTTCCCAGAAAACTATTTTTTTTACTTGACGTTTCGAAACCACGATGGGTTTTGTCTTCAGAAGAAGAATGGTTTTTTTAACGTAGTGGCCACTACGTTAAAAAAACCCTTCTTCTGACAAAAAAACCGTAGTAGTAGTCGTAGTTTCGAAACGTCAAGTAAAAAAATATTTTTTTGAGGAAATTGTCCAACATTACAGTTTTATTGATTATTTTGAAATATTTGTTACAATACTGCATTTATTTATAGTTTCTAATATTAAACCGTTTTTGCTCCAATTTTTGAGTTACTTTGTTGTTAAATAGGCGATTTCATAGTGCAAGTCATTGAGGTCAACCAGATATAAATTGCCTATAATTTAAAAAAGAATTACGAAAAAACTTGACGTTGTTTTATTATGGTGATTACTTATCCAGTTTTTTATACGAAAAAAAGTTTCATTTTATTTTACAAATTTTTAGTTCGTTATGGGAAATCTGAATAATTTTGTTTCGCTTTAGTTACATCAATAACCTTTTTCATTATAATTTTTTAGATTTATTTTAATTGTTTGTTTTGGCCATGTTATGAAATAAAATAACAAAGTTTTAAAGAATAAAGTATTTCTATAGATCATTTTTAAAGAAATAAAACTGTTTGTTTGTTTGCTTTGATCAGCATATGATTGTCGTTGGTTTGATTGTTTTTATTTACAAAATTTAATGGAACTTTTTAGCGGATTTGTTTATCACTTATGCAAGTTTTTTGACAAATACTTTAATCAATTAGTGAATATTAAGTTTAAAAATATTTTCTTAGTTTTGCTTCCGCAACACCCGTAAAAACAAAATAGAAAAAATTGCCTCATTTCCGAATATTTAAATAACTATTGTAAACCCTATAATATATATAATAATGATATGTATAATATATATAATAATGGGAAAACCCTATAATAAATAAATAATGATATAAAAGAAATATATTATTTTTAAAGCTACTTATTTTTACATAAAATATTCTTTCTTTCATTTTTATAACAAAATGACATTAATTACTAGAGGAATTTAAGTAAGAATTACCGACGAACGGTATAAAAACCGATTTGTACCTAAATAGTGAATATAAATTTTATATTTATGAATACATTGAAAATGATATATTAGAATTCCTAAGATAATTATTTTCCGAACACGAATATTTCCGCGCCATAGCCATATATAATATCAGAAAGGGCTTGCGTATAAAATCCCAAGAAATCAACGTTAATCATTAGGCAGGAGAGCCGCGCGGAGATAAACCACGGGGACGGGCGGGGGTCTGCCATAAATGGTAATGAAATCTATTTGTATAAATAACCGACTCGCACTATGACTTATCGGCTAAAAATCCGCGGTCCTTCCCCATTACGAAAGGAAATCGCCTTTTTAGTATTCGTTTCCGGTTTCGAAAGCGTGTCTTTATATATTGACGCGAAGAGATATGTTCGGATGATTATTTTCTTACTCTCTAACTCCCGCCGAATAACCGGTCAGAGCGATAAAAACCGACCGCCGCTACTCCGACTTTTTTTCAATAATTTTGCTAGCAGCATTTCCCACCGTAAGCAATCAGTTTGATAACATCATTTCCCACCATACGCAACAAAAAACCGGTTGGTCTTACACTAACTTTAAAGTGCCTTAAATTCGTTCTTCACCGTATGGGGAAAAAGCATAGAACCAACAATAGCATAGAATAGCATAGAATTTTGTATGACTGTAGACTCATACAAAATTCATTTTGGATACTCGTTCAAACTTTAAAAGGGTCACAGATACGTGTATTTTATTTGAATTGTGACTCATTATCGGTCTTGGCGGGGTTTTCGCATTCGATTTGTATTTCATGGTTCCAACGAGAAATAAATATTTTTTTCTTATTTTGTTTTTTTTTTAAATTTAATCCAACATTCGTATAAATTTAGGAAATATTTATAATTTGGACGATTTTAATATGTTGCCATCTTGCGTAAATTCAATGCATCGTAGTTAAACCGCTCAGTTTTCATATATGTCATATATCTGGCATCATAATCATAATATATGTGCCGTTTTACATTAATTATTGTGCTGAATGCCAGTTATGCTTACATATTAAATGAAAAGATGAGAGATTTAACAGCGATGTGTTTATAAGAAATTCGTGCTTGTTACGATTATTTACATGTCGATGTTCTTTTTCGTGCTTGTTATACGTAAAAATATCAATGCTATTTTCGCTTTTGATTTTTTTTCTCATTTTATTGAATTTGCAAAATACCTTTTTGTTTTTTAACTTTATATTGATAAAAAGTTTTTATTGCTATTAAATGGTTTTTTGATTTGGCGTTTAACGCTTTTTTTCTTCGTTTTTTTTGTCAAAGCGAAAGGCGTAATTTGGACAAAATAAAATTACTCCATTTCAATCTATTTGGAGTGCTTTTGCTAGAAAATTGTGCTTTTTTTTCCGTGAGCTAATCTACTTTTTTTTGCTCTCCTAAAGCTTTTTGCTTTCTGCGTACAAGAGCCACAAAGGAAGTATAACGTCCACAATTTTCCGACGAGCTATAAGTATAAACTGAAAGTTTCAAAATGAAAATAGCGCCATAAAGAGTTTTTGTACTTGAATGGTTGAGAGAGCTTTGAAAATAATTTATTTTATTATACGTTTCAGAGGTATGCATCAACTTTTATCGGTCCTTGTTGTGTGATTATTTGAAAAGGTTTTTATATTTAGTGGTGTACTTTGGCTGGCTAGCAATTTTCTCACGTAGCCTAAATAATAACGGTTTAAAAGTTTTCATGTTTTTTTCTTTATTCAAAAGTATCAAATTAAAAATTGTTGTTATCAAAAAGAAAATTGGGTAAAAATTGTTGTTTTTTGACCAGACTCATTATTTTTTGTGCGACGAAGAAAAACCACGATATTTTTAAACGTTTATTCCAGGCATTGCTTGATTTCGTGTAAATATTTTTATGTGGGGTTTTTCTAGGATTTTAAAATGTTTATGTGCTCTTTTCTTTAAGGTAAACTTTTAGCTGGATTTTGTGATAACGTGTCATTATGCGACTTGATTTAACAATGACTTGATCATATTCTCACAATTATACGTATTTTCGGTTTAGAAAAGTACGTGATAGCCATTTCTGGAAAGGTGTTCAAGGTTACTTATGTTCGTTTGCCTTTTTTGCATCGCCAATACCCCCAAAACTCAGGTGTTTTGACACCTAACTCCTCTTTTTCACAGTGCACTCTTACTAATTTTCTTTGTTTTTTTTTACAAACTTTGGTATAAACAGTGAAAAAAATACGAGTATTAAACTTAACTCTATAAATTTTTTTTTTTTAAAACTAGAGTTTGTTTAACATTGATGTAAACTGGCGACAAAACTTAAACTTAAATATGATCGAATCGTTAAACGTCCGGTCTGTCTAAAGACTACCCAATGTGTACGGAGAGTCAAGTTTTGATGTGTAAACCAGTTTGGATATACCACACTTATACAATTTATATGGCGAAAACAATTCTGTAAGTCTATGAGTAATTTGTAAAATATATTTTCGTTTTGATTATCTGCGTGTTAATCGCAAAAATATTTTTTGGGTATATTTAGTTGTGTGAATCTCTTGGCTATTGAAAATTTTAGCTTACTTTCCTTTTATTCCACTACTAAATGCTGTGTCAATATTTCGATCAGGGTATGATGGATTTTGACTTATGGTTTACTTCATGATACGATATGTAAATTTGGCGTATGGATGATTGAGTGGGCAAACTGAGTGGGTATTTTTCGCATTTAGGACTGGGTGTCCAGAACATTGGAAAGCTTCACTAGTGTAGCCTTTATTTTTTCTGGTTAAATCAATTTTTTTTTCTTTTTAAGAGAGTATTTTTTTAAAATCAAAAAAGAATAAACTTTTGATTTAAAAATTTTTTTAATAATAAAAATTATTTTTGTTTTAAGGATTACCAAACAAATTTTTAAAATTATATTTGATTGAAATATTAGTATTTCGCGACATAAATTAAATTTAGAGAAAATACTAGGAAATAAAATTAGAATTTTTAATGTTTTTCACGTTTTTTTAAATTCCTTTAAAAAATCCCCTTTTTACAAAATTTGGAAGAGCGTTAAACAGTTGCAACAAAAGTGCTACCCTTGGTAATTTTTTTGACAAACAGATTATTTTTATTAGTCAAATAAATTCACGTCAGGACCCTCAAAATGTCATAAAGTATTCGTGTTCACGTCATATATGTTTCGTTCTGTGAGAATGGTTGTAGGAGGAGCTGTTTTAGCCAATTAGTGCTTGGGAAAAATTGATCTCCAATGGGCGTAGAGATCTCCGATTTTTCCCAAGCGAAGACATAACTCTGTGAAGATCTTTAGCTCTGAACAATTTTCGTTTAAATGGTAGGGTTTTTACCATCGTATTTAAAAAAAAAAACACAGCGATTTTCAATTTTTTTACCTAAAAACACTAGTTTTAGTATTAAAAAAGTTATAAAAAATCTATGTTACTTTTTAGGAAAAAAAACATCGATTTTCAATTTTTTTACCTAAAAACCCTAGTTTTAGTATTGAAAAAGTTATAGAAAATCTATGTTACTTTTGTAATTATATATAAATTTTGACGCTTACCCAGATACTATTAAATGACGGTACTTTCCAGCGAATTTCGACAATAATTGAAGTGTTTTATATTTTTGGATTTTTACTAAATTTATTTGTTTTAAAAATGTGGTTGCCAATAAAAATTTATTGTACAATAGTTATTATAATAAAAAGACAAGTAAACGTGTATTAAAGTACCAATTGAAGACTGAAACGTCGCAGTCCTGATGGATTTTTTGCAGTCCCACTTTGACCTTTTCTGTTGTCTTAGCTTAATATAGCAACATACCAGGAAAGAGTCGAATTATTGAGTTAAAAATAACGCATTACAAAATCATGACCTCTTTTGCGATAAATCGTAGTGGTTCATAAAACGGCACGAAGAGATATGTCGTACGATAATCGTTTCCGACTGGGAGCCTTTATTGGGGAATTTTATTTTCCCACCTGCATGCGTAAAATAGTGGTTTCGCGCGACTTGCCCTATCGTGTTACTATGCGTTTTCGATTCTTTCACTTTAACCCGTATAGTTTTCGGAGAAAACTGTTGTAATGACAAATTTTTAGTCGTTTTGATTGATATTAGTCATTGTCGATGGGAAACCAAAACTGTAAGCGAATTCAATAAGACAGGTTCGGATTGAATATTTTTCTTTTTTTAAAATTTGATCTGAATTATATTTTTAATTTTACCCTAACTGTAGATCCTTTTTTGTAAAATTATAATAAAATTATATAATAAAATTATAATCGTTTTGTGTCATTTAGTCTTATCGATAGTAGGTATTTTTTATTTTTTTAAACAGTGTGTTAATTATCACTGAATTTTTAATTTTTTTGTTATTTTTGCGATTTAATATATTTGCACAAAATAAAGGTCTTTTTTATAAATTTTTAGGGAGAAATATATTAAAAAAAACCAAGTGATATTCGTTCTTTTTAATTAAAAATATGCAAAAACTCTTACGGCTTAATTTGTTGTTTTGACAATATTGTTGTGTACGTTTTCAAGGTTAACGCGCAAATCGGCGCTAATAGTTGGCAATTATTTGAGTAATCGCCTTATGCTTTAGTTTCGGTGCCTGAATTTAGAGCCTAAACTTATTTAAAACTACTCAACCATCACTCGTCCTGGTTACATGTAACTGCAGTTGTTAGGTGCAAAAATTAAACACGTCTGTTATAAAGAATCATCATGGATATTTTTTGTCATATTTAATAAAAAAAGTTTATTTTTCCTTTTCACAATGGTCAAAACCCTCCCATTTAAACGGAAGTTGTTCAGTTTTAAATATTTTTACAGAGTTATACGTTATAGAATCACTTTTAGCTAATTAGCGCTTAGGAAAAAATGGAGATCTCTTATTCATTGGAGATCAATTATTTTCCCAAGCCATAATTAGCTTTTAAGAACTCCTCCCACAACCATTCCCATAGAGCAAAACATTACGACGTGATTACGAACACTATACGACATTTTGAGGGTTCTTAAAATCCTGACGTGTTTTTTTTGTACTTTTAACTTATACATTTGTTTAATTTTTGATTAATTTTATAAACTGGGGTACAATACAGTTTATTTATTCTTGCTAATTGAACAATATTCGCTGAAAAATATATCTGATTTCCTGCCAATAGTAAGTTCGTTCAAAGAACTAAAAGGCCAGTTTTACAATGAGCAAATATCCGCATTCCGTGATAAAATACCTTACATGTATGTATTTTGTTTCGCTGAAACAGGTATAGAAAGATCGAAAAGTTAAATAAACAAGTTCGTATATCATTCGTTCTTTGCAATTTCACCTTATAATGGGGCGCATAAATTATCAGATTCACGCCCAAACTTGTATTTAAAATCAATTTATTGTATTTCGGTCGAACAAGAACCACACTTATATATCAATAATTATTAGTAGTGCGAAGGTCCCCGGACAAAATAGAACCATAATTCGTATTATCTTCATTGTTTTTTTTAAACTAAACGTCATATGCTGATTTTTTTTGCTCTAGTCAAAAGAATAAAATCCAGCTTACTTCATAATTATGTGCGAGGAATATGAAAAGCCCAATTAAAATTGTATGATTGTGTGCCCTGCCCCACTTTTGGCTTTGTAAGAAAATGACAAAGAAGGATTTTTTTCTACCAAGCACGTGAAAAATAGCGTATTTCAAAGCAATTTACAATTCTGTTCCTTTCTCACAAGCCAAAAACAAAGAAAGTATGATATTATGGTAACTTATTTGTTGGTGTTTTTTATTGACGCCCATTGTAGCTACGATAAGATGAGTCAAAGCCAGTATGACTTTAGCGTGAAAATGACCGTTTTTTAAGACTGGAAAAACCCTAGAAATATCCATTATACGATTTATATTAATTCTATTTGTTTTTTCAGAAGATAGGAACATCTAAAAAAACTATAACATACACTGAACTGAAATTGCATGAACATTCAGTGGGTGCTGTGGCTGGTACAGGTTTTTTAGAGCCTGGAGTAAGGAATTTGAAACTTATTTGTTGGTAACTATTTTTTTAATTTAAAAAAAATGTTTTTAGTTGAAAATTTTTTAAAACTTGGAGCCGCAAAAAATAGGAACTCGGAGGTTTTAAAAAATTTGGTTTAAGCTTAGATTTAAATTCCGCATACGCTCTTAATGCAGTCGCTTTAACCAATTAACAATAAAAAAAATCTTATTCCCTAAGAAACATTACTAAATATGGTTCACCATGCAGAAGTTACTGTACTTCCTGTAGTTATTTTTTAGCATGCAAATTATCCGTTCAATTTGGCTTTAAACGTGGTGGATAATTTTTTTATAAAAAACATGCTCAAGTATTGCGATCGCTTCCATTAAGAAAACCATACACTGTGTAACCTATTTATATACTGTTTATGCTAAATTTTTTATGTTTATATGCAAATTTATTATGTTTATCTGCAAATTATTTTAAATTATCCCACGCAACCAGCATAATTTCAATGCAAGCTGCCTTATTCATTTGAAAAATATACATTGAAAATATTTTATGCTTGTTTCGACAGATTTTTCTGTAGGTAACGATATAATTTTCTGTTATTGATAAATAATTTCCCGACATTTTTATATTAGGCGATAAGTTAGGTTTAATTAAGTCTTTAAAAAAACACCATAAGGATAAGCCATAAGACTCGGCGAAAAATTATTTTTAAAAATCAATAGGCGAGGAAAGTCGTCGCCATACAAAAGAATAACTAAAAGGCGGTATAAAATAAATATGACTGTGACTCATTAAATTAATACTGCGTATGTTTTTAAATGTAGATAGTGTCACAGTTACTTGTGTTTTATATCAAAATGGATTCATTGTGTCATTACTGAGAAAACGGAACTACGATGATTAAGCGAACAGCTAAATGTATTAGAAACAAAATCTTAAGCGTTCAACCAAATGCTTTACGTTTTTATAAGGTGTATTTAATATATAAGAATTAATAATAAATTTTTAATTTAAATATAATGGATATATAATTAAAGTACAGAGCGGAATTTATAACACAGGTTATTTCGTTATCTTAGGGTTAAATGACCAATGTTTTGTAAAGATTAATTTTATTAATGTTGTTTTATCTGCATGTCAATTTTTGGAATTTTAAAAATACGCACGCACGCACGCATGCACGTACGCACGCATGCATGCACGCACGCACACTAACACTCACACACACACACACACACACACACACACACACACACACACACACACACACACACACACACACACACACGCGCGCGCGCCCACACCACACACACACGCTAACAAACACAAATACACAAACACACACTAACACACACTAACACACCACATACACAGACACACATACACAGACACACACACACACACACACACACACACACACACACACACACACACACACACACACACACACACAAACACACACAGGACAAAAAAAGACAACGCTAACAACAACAACACACAACAATTTATCGCTGATAACCTTAAAGAAAGACACACACACATTACAAAGAAAGACAACGCTAACAACAAAACACATCACTATAACACTGACAACGTTAACTTTCAATTTCAACGTCAATTAAAGTACAGAGCGGAATTTATAACACAGGTTATTTTGTTATCTTAGGGTTAAATGACCAATGTTTTGTAAAGATTAATTTTATTAATGTTGTTTTATCTGCATGTCAATTTTTGGAATTTTAAAAATACGCACGCATGCACGTACGCACGCATGCATGCATGCACGCACACTAACACACACGCACACACACACACACACACACACACACACACACACACAACACACACACACACAGAATGACGCACACACACACACACACACACACACACACACACACACACACACACACACACACACACACACACACACAATCACACACACACACACACAAACACACACACGCACACACACACACACTAACAAACACAAAATACACAAACACACACTAACACACACAAACACACAAACACACACACACACACACACACACTAACACACACAAACACACACATACACACACACAAACACACACAGGACAAAAAAAGACAACGCTAACAACAACAACACACAACAATTTATCGCTGATAACGTTAAAGAAAGACACACACACATTACAAAGAAAGACAACGCTAACAACAAAACACAGCACTATAACACTGACAACGTTAACTTTCAATTTCAACGTCAATTAAAGTACAGAGCGGAATTTATAACACAGGTTATTTTGTTATCTTAGGGTTAAATGACCAATGTTTTGTAAAGATTAATTTTATTAATGTTGTTTATATGCATGTCAATTTTTGGAATTTTAAAAATACGCACGCACGCACGCATGCACGTACGCAGCATGCATGCACGCACGCACACTAACACACACACACACACACACACACACACACACACACACACACACACACACACACACACACACACACACACACACACACACACACACACACACACACACACACACACACACACACACACACACACACACACACACACACACACACACACACACACACACACACACACACACACACACACACAATAACACACACACACACACACACACACACACACACACACACACACACACACACACACACACACACACACACACACACACACACACACACACACACACACACACACACACACACACACACACACACACACACACACACACACACAAACAGGACAAAAAAAGACAACGCTAACAACAACAACACACAACAATTTATCGCTGATAACGTTAAAGAAAGACACACACACATTACAAAGAAAGACAACGCTAACAACAAAACACAGCACTATAACACTGACAACGTTAACTTTCGATTAGTGTATAAGTCAGCTCGACATCGATATTAATTAGGAAGCCATCTAATTGATAGCAAATAGCACCTATCGTCGTTCTTGCGGCTAAAACCCTAATAAATTCAGATTAATCACGTGTGATTTACAAAAACTCCGCCCAACACAATTCTAACACCAGTCTAAATTCCGCTCAGAAAAGCCTAAAAATTAATTATATGTCCTATTTCACATTTTTAATTTGAATTTTTATTTATTATAAAGGCAAGCGACAAAAGTTTATGTTTTACAAAATTTTTTAGTTATAATATATATATATTTGTAGGAAAAAGATAACTAAAATGCGGGGAATTGACGAGTTAAAATTTTTCTACCGCTTTAGTACGACGACTTTCGCCTATAAAATTTTAGTTTTACTGCGTATAGTAGAGTGGAGAAAGAACCCTGCGTTTAAAAATCCTGAAAGGATTCGTTTATTTCTGCATGAAAACTTTATCTTGCAAATTTCAAATTTCAAATGAACATGCTCAGAAAAATATAGTTTATAGCAGGTTTTTTATACTAAAAACTTCTAGTGTTCTTTTCTTATTTCAATCATATTTAAAACAAGCGGTTTCAAAAGTATGGCTTAAAATTCTTTCAGGTATAATAAAAATACTTCTACTTTAAACGGCATAGAATATTATAGAAAATAAACACCAGTTCATATCCACTGTGATTTGTTGTCCGTCTAGCACTGCTACCAGAGTATCACCTATCAAATCAAAAGTCTCAGACAGTTTAAGAACTTAGTAGAAAGTTTTAAAACTAATTAAAGAAAAATTTAAAAAAAATAGGCTTGATTTTGGTTTTGTGGTTTTTTTTTTCGAATGTTTTGTTCTTTTTTTTGTTTTTTTTTTGCGATTTTTGTTCTTGTGTTTTTTTTTTTTGTTTTTGTTGTTGCTTGTTTTGTGTTTTTCTCTTTTGTGGTGTCTTTTTTGTTTTTTGGTGGTTGGTGTTGGTTTGGCTTTGGTGTTGTTGGGCGGTTGTTGTTTTTGTTTGCGTGTCTTTTTGTTGTGGTTGTTGTTTTTTGTGTAGTTTGGTTTTTGTTTCCTTCTTTTTGTGTTTTCTGCTTTTTGCTTTTGCTTTTTTTTTTTTTTGTTTTCTGTCCTTTTTGTGTCTTTGTCTTTTGTTTTGTTCCGTTTTTTCTTTCTTGCGTTTTTTTTCGGTCGCTTTCGTTTTTTTTTTCTTGTTCGTGTCCAATTATGTTGATGCTATTTTTAACTCCCGCTTGAATTGCATTTTTTAAAATTAATAGCTACTAGGCGGGTTACGAGCTGATTACTAGTTCGACGTTTAAGAAGCACTTTTGCGCGATAATTGAGCGAAAATTTGTCGAAACTTCTTTTTAAAAAAAATTAGAAATTTAATAATTTTGGTTTTTTATAAAGTTTTAACTAAAATAAACACTTAAACAGTTTGACAATAAACTTAATAAATAATAAATGGACAAACAAAATAAGCCCAATGAAATTTGGAAGTAAAAAATTCCGCTGGTTGATATTGCTGATAACAAGGAGGTTCACAAGTTATGATTAATTAAACATTTAAGTAGTATTTTTGCGCGATATTTTTGAAAGTTTTTGCTAAAAATTCATTTTAAAAAAATTTAAAAATAACAATTTTTGTTTTCTATGAATTTTACAACAGATTGAACATAATTGGTTACACTTGAACAATTGAGTTAATAAAATATAAACGAAAAGCGATTTTCTCGATAAAAAAATTTCGCATATTTATGAAATGAAAAAACGGAATCTAAAATCTAAAAGTTTACAAAGTACACATAAAAGTGATTCAGTAAAACAGATAAAAAATAAATAAATTGTTTCTGAAAAAGTTGTAAATAGCAGAAAACACTGTATATAAAGAAGGAAATAAAATTTTAATTAACTTCTATAACTATCATTCTAAATTAAACTTATGTACAACCACAATTTTGTCAATATTAGTTTATGATCATTGCTAAACTAATATAAAAAAATTTCAATAACAAGCCGTGACAACCTTTTTTCTGTTAACTATTACTTTTGATTAACTTGTTTTTCAAGAATGCCTAAGTTGTTTTGAACTAAAAGTCACTAAAAATACGTTAGTTTGCTTAAGCTCTAAAAAATTAACTTACTACCTGATTTTAACAGAACGTAAAGCATCAATTTTTTTCAAAAATATGGTTAGGATACCAATTAACACAAAACGGTTAGCTTAAGTATTTCAACAAAATATTTTGTTTACTACCGTTAAAAAATATAAAAACACAAGATACAGAGTTAAAAAACGCGAATTAATTTTTCGCAATAACAAAATTTAAAATACAAAGATTATTTTGGACATAAACATACTGATTTTTTTCAATTGATTTTTTTAAAAAACCACAAACTTTTACGCAAAATTAGCATCAACATAATTTCAAGCCTATTTTTTTAAAATTTTTCTTTAATTAGTTTTAAAACTTTCTACTAAGTTTTTAAACTGCCTGAGACTGATTTGATTTGATAGGTGATACTCTGGTAGCAGTGCTAGACGGACAACAAATCACAGTGGGTGTTTATTTTCTATAATATTTTACGCCGTTTAAAGATTTTAAAACCCTACTTTTGAAACTGCTTGTTTTAAATAGGATTGAAATAAGGAAAGAACACTAGAAGTTTTTAATATAAAAAAACCTGCTATAAACTATTTTTTTCAAAGCATGTTTATTTGGTAGCTCAGAGCCATACCCAGACGCCGGGCGTACTCTTGTACGAAGTTTTTAGTATCAAAAAACCTGCTATAAACTATATTACATTGTTTCATGATGACTATGTTCATTTGAAAGCTGTGTTTTAAAATTTGCAAGACAAAGTTTTCATGCAGGAATAAACGAATCCTTTCAGGATTTTCAAACTGCAAAACGCATGGTTCTTTCTCTACTCTACTATACGCAGTAAAACTAAAATTTTATAGGCGAAAGTCGTTGTACTAAAGCGGCAGAAAAATTTTAATTCGTCAATTCCCCGCATTTTAGTTTTT
>JASAMX010018849.1:0-5000 GCA_030248175.1 Microlaimidae sp. YZB2_3 | reverse complement strand
TCATTAAATATGACAAAAAATATCCATGATGATTCTTTATAACAGACGTGTTTAATTTTTGCACTTAACAACTGCAGTTATACATGTAACCAGGACGAGTGATGGTTGAGTAGTTTTAAATAAGTTTAGGTTATAAATTCAAGCACCGAAACTAAAGCATAAGGCGATTACTCAAATAATTGCAAACTATTAGCGCCGATTTGCGCGTTAACCTTGAAAACGTACACAACAACGTTGTCAAAACAACAATTTAAGCCGTACGAGTTTTTGCATATTTTTAATTAAAAAGAACGAATAACACTTGGTTTTTTTAATATATTTCTCCCTAAAAATTTATAAAAAAGAACTTTATTTTATGCTAATATATTAAATCGCAAAAATAACAAGAAAAAAATTAAAAATTCAGTGATAATTAACACACTGTTTAGAAAAATAAAAAAATACCTACTATTGATAAGACTAAATGAAACAAAACGTATCTTACAAAAAGAGATCCACAGTTAAGGAAAAATTAAAAATGTAATTCAGATCAAATTTTAAAAGAAGAAAAATATTCAATCCAAACCTGTCCTATTGAAATCGCTTACAGTTTTGGTTTCCCATCGACAATGACTAATAGCAATCAAAACGACTAAAAATTTGTCATTACAACAGTTTTCTCCGAAAATTATACGAGTTAAAGTGAAAGAATCAAAAACGCATAGTAACACGATAGGGCAAGTCGCGCGAAACCGCTATTTTACGCATGCAGGTGGGAAAATAAAATTCCCCAATAAAAGCTTCCATTCGGAAACGATTATCGTACGACATATCCCTTCGTGCCGTTCTATGAACCATTACGATTTATCGCAAAAGAGGTCATGATTTTATAATGCGTTATATTTAACTCAATAATTCGACTCTTTCCTGGTATGTTGCTGTATTAAGCTAAAACAACAGGAAAGGTCAAAATGGGACTGCAAATGGGACTGCAAAAAACCCATCAGGACTGCGACGTTTTAGACTTTAATTGGCACTTTAATATACCTTTACTTGTCTTTTTATTATAATAATTGTACAATAAATTTTTATTGGCAACTACGTTTTTTAAACAAATAAATTAAGTAAAAATCCAAAAATATAAAACACTTCAATTATTGTCTAAATTCGCTGGAAAGTACCGTCATTTAATGGTATCTGGGTAAGCGTCAAAATTTATATATAATTACAAAAGTAACATAGATTTTTTTATAACTTTTTTCATACTAAAACCAAAAATATATAATACTAAATAATATATTAAGGAAAAATATGACACTCAGTCTCAGAAGCGAAACTAATTGGTGCCATTTTTTGATCACTACGGCCGTAACTATATCGCAATAAAATGGCAAAACAACTGTTTATTGAGTCATGTGTCGTGGAAATTGGCAGTGGTCAAAATGTAAACTGTGTTTTTGCGCATATCCTAGTACCGTGTTAACTGAACCCACTGTAACCGATTGTGAAGTACATTGTACACTTTTTTGGCAATCTTGTGCGCATATATGTATGCGCATATCTCTCACATAAAATAGCACAACCGGGAAACAAAAAGATAACCCCACTAAAAATTACTATTTAGTTTGCACACTGTACATAAAAATATAGTTTCGTATAGACATACAAAAATAAAATTCGATGCACTACTAAATAGATCTTTTTGTGTATGGCATTGGATTTTATTTTTGTATGTTTATCTAAAAGTTTATATTTTGTGTACAGTGTGCAAACTAGATAGTGTTTTTTGTGGGTTTATTTTTTTTGTTTCCTGTGGAATTGTGGCTATTTATGTGCCTCTGTGCATATATGGGCACAAGATTGCCAAAAGTGTTTCTTCAGTTATGTTCTCAGCTGAACATCCGCTAGGATAATACGCCAAAACACAGCTACATTCTGAATAGTGCACATTTTCCACCACACATGCCTCAATAAGAACAGGTTGTTTTGCCATTTTATACGCACAATACAGCTAAATTGCAGTTCTAAAAAATGACACCATACCTTTTCGCTTCTGAGACTGAGTGTCATATTTTTCCTTAATATATTATATAGTATTATATATTTTTGCTAAAACTAGGGTTTTTAGGTAAAAAAATTGAAAATCGCTGTTTTTTTTTCTAAATACGATGGTAAAAACCCTACCACTTAAACGAAAATTGTTCAGAGCTAAAGATCTTCACAGAGTTATGACGCAATAGAATCACTTTTAGCCAATTAGCGCTTGGGAAAAATCGGAGATCTCTACGTTCATTGGAGATCAATTTTTTCCCAAGCACTAATTGGCTAAAACAGCTCCTCCTACAACCATTCCCGCACAGAACAAAACATATATGACGTGAACACCAATACTTTATGACATTTTGAGGGTCCTGACGTGAATTTATTTGACTAAAAGAAGTAATCTGTTTATCGAAAAAATTACCAAGGGTAGTACTTTTGTTGCAACTGTTTAACGCTCTTCCAAATTTCGTAAAAAGGTGATTTTTAAAGGAATTGAAAAAAAAACAGTAAAAATTCTAATTTTATTTTCTAGTATTTTCTCTAAATTTAATTCATGTCGCAAAATACTAATATTTCAATCAAATATAATTTTAAAAATTTGTTTGCTAATCCTTAAAACAAAAAAAATTTTTATGATTTAAAAAATGTTTAAATCAAAAGTTTATTCTTTTTTGATTTTAAAAAAATACTCTCTTGAAAAGAAAAAAAAATTGATTTAACCAGAAAAAAAAATAAAGGCTACACTAGTGAAGCTTTCCAATGTTCTGAACACCCATTTTTAAATGCGAAAAATCCCAACTCAATTTGCCCGCTCAATCATCCATACGCCAAATTTACATATCGTATCATGAAGTGAACCAAAAGTCAAAATCCATCATACCCTGATCGAAATATTGACACGGCATTTAGTAGTGGAAAAAAAGGAAAGTAAGCTAAAATTTTAAATAGACAAGAGCCACAACTAAACATACCCAAAATATATTTTTTGCGATTAACACGCAGATAAGCAAAACGAAAATATATTTTACAAATTACTCATAGACTTATAGATTGTTTTCGCCATATAAATTGTATTAGTGTGGTATATCCAAACTGGTTTACACATCAAATCTTGACTCTCCGTACACATTGGGTAGTCTTTAGACAGACCTGACGTTTAACGATTCGATCATATTCAAGTTTAAGTTTTGTCGTCAGTTCACATCAATTTTAAACAAACTCTAGTTTAAAAAAAATAATTTATAGAGTTAAGTTTAATACTCGTATTTTTTTTGACTGTTTATACAACAGTTTGTAAAAAAAACCAAAGAAAATTAGTAAGAGTGCACTGTGAAAAAGAGGAGTTAGGTGTCAAAACACCTGAGTTTTGAGGGTATTGGCGATGCAAAAAAGGCAAACGAACATAAGTAACCTTGAACACCTTTCCAGAAACGGCTATCACGTACTTTTCTAAACCGAAAATACGTATAATTGTGAGAATATGATCAAGTCATTGTTAAATCAAGTGGCATAATGACACGTTATCACAAAATCCAGCTAAAAGTTTACCTCTAAGAAAAGAGCACATAAACATTTTAAAATCTTAGAAAAACCCCACATGAAAATATTTACACGAAATCAAGCAATGCCTAGAATAAATGTTTAAAAATATCGTGGTTTTTCTAAGATTTTAAAATGTTTATGTGCTCTTTTCTTAGAGGTAAACTTTTTAGCTGGATTTTAATTATCATTATGCCCTTGAGTTAACAATAACTTGATCATATTCTCACAATTATACGTATTTTCGGTTTAAAGACATGATAGCCGTTTCTGGAAAGGTTATATATTCGTTTGCCTTTTGCATCGCAAATATTCAAAACTTTAAGATGTTTGACACCTAACTCCTCTTTTTCACAGTGCACTCTTACTAATTTTCTTTGGTTTTTTTTACAAACTGTTGTATAAACAGTCAAAAAAAATACGAGTATTAAACTTAACTCTATAAATTATTTTTTTTAAACTAGAGTTTGTTTAAAATTGATGTGAACTGACGACAAAACTTAAACTTGAATATGATCGAATCGTTAAACGTAAGGTATAGTCGTCAAGCCTACCCAATGTGTACGGAGAGTCAAGATTTGATGTGTAAACCAGTTTGTTTCCTACCCACACTAATACAATTTTATATGGCAAAAAACAATCTATAAGTACTATGAGTAATTTGCTAAAATTTATATTTTCGTTTTGCTTATCTGCATGGTTAATCGCAAAAAATATATTTTTTGGGTATGTTTAGTTGTGGCTCTTTTTTTTGTCTATTTAAAATTTTAGCTTACTTTCCTTTTTTCCACTACTAAACATACCCAAAATATATTTTTTTTGCGATTAACGACGCAGATAAGCAAAACGAAAATATATTTTTTATCAAATTACTCATAGGACTTATAGATTGTTTTCCGCCATATAAAGTTGTATTAGTGTGGGTATTATCCAAACTGGTTTACACATCAAATCTTGACTCTCCGTACACATTGGGTAGTCTTTAGGACCAGACCTAACGTTTAACGATTAGATCATATTCAAGTTTAAGTTTTGTCGTCAGTTCACATCAATTTTAAACAAACTCTAGTTTAAAAAAAATAATTTATAGAGTTAAGTTTAATACTCGTTCTTTTTAAGACTGTTTATACAACAGTTTGTAAAAAAAACCAAAAGAAAATTAGTAAGAGTGCACTGTGAAAAAAGAGGAGTTGAGGTAGGGAAACACCTTAGAGTTTTGAGGGTATTGGCGATGCAAAAAAGGCAAACGAAACATCATAACCTAGAACACCTTTTCCAGAAACGGCTATCACGTACTTTTCTAAACCGAAAATACGTATAATTGTGAGAATATGATCAAGTCATTGTTAAATCAAGTGGCATAATGACACACATTCTAGCAAAATCCAGCTAAAAAGTTTACCTCTAAGAAAAGAGCACATAAACATTTTAAAATCTTA
>JASAMX010018847.1:0-44333 GCA_030248175.1 Microlaimidae sp. YZB2_3 | reverse complement strand
GTCCCTTTATTGCGCCGATAAATAACATGTTTTGGAAAACTAATTTTTTAAACTAACTATCCCATTGCGCTCCGGCACCATACGCGTAGAGCTAGACAGAGTCCCTTTTTTCCCGTTAAAGAGGGCATTTTGGGCTCAAAGCAAAATTACCTATTTCTCGTTTAGTGTTGTCCCAATACCAACGTAGGGTTAATGTACACCATTCAGCCCTGACACCATATCATTGATTTTGAATTTAAAATATTGAAGTTTTACATTTAAAAAAACCTCAAAATACGTAGGCCCAATTAAGGGGAGCCTAATTTTGTTATCGTTGGAATTTACGTTTAAAGTTAACAAATAATTATTTGTTATGCAATTTTTAAAAAAGGGGGATGTTAAAATGTTATAATTTTCAAAATATATGTATTCTCATCTGCCCACTCTTCCACTTTACTTTAGGTTTTTTTTTGTCCTGTTATTTTATATTCATTTTTTTCTTAACTTCTAATAACAAAAACCCCATTAGAGGAAATATTTAATCTTCCGGCTTATTCGTTGTTTTTTTCAGTGGTCTTCAACCCAAAAGCAACTTTCCTGTTTGCAAGGGAGTATTGTTCAGCAGGAGTGCCGCAGAAAGAGTTTCGTACTTAAAAAATGTGGTGTTCTCTTCGTAATGAATAAAGAGCCTAATGAACGTTTCCGTCTTTTCACGGCGGGGTCGACAATTTGTTGTCACCGGGACCGCTTTCTCAGTTCAAACTGGCACCAGTCGGGAAGTATAGGGTGGGGGCCGAGCTCACACATATTTATATATACAAAACGCCAAATGTCAACATCCGATTTGCTTACGCTCCGCATTTCAGCGCCACTATTCCAATCAACAGTCCCTCTTTTTGCGTACAACACAAATCTCTCGTTTTATTAGGCGCGCCGCAATAAACACCGCTTTTAAGAAGACCCGAAAAATTTACACAAATCAAAAAGACGTAATTGGGTCCATTCCGCCCGAGTTTGCACTCCAACACTTTTTTAGGTTACGTAGGATTAAATAAATAAATAAGGGGCTGGTCGATTCTTATAAAAATATGACTCTTTCATGTTATAAGTGGAGTAAAAATTGGTTTTGTGTTCGCCGAATAATTATTAGTCTTAGTGCTGCAGTGCGGTGAAAACAATCACTGCAGCCCGGTTTGTACAATATTAGCCAGACTACCTGGTAGCGTCATTCACTGCTGAAACTATTACAGTACTTTTAATAAAATATACATATCACCTCTCGCAGCGGTAATAGCATTTTGCTTAGATTGTTTGTTATTAGGAGTCATATATCAAAAAATGTGTAAAATTAAAATGTTTGCATGGCAGGCAAGTAGTCTACATATAATATTGTAGGTTGCTCAAACCACACACATAAGTTTGAAAAAATATTTAACCACGAAAAGATTTCAATTCATACATCATGTCTGTTTTTTTATCAATGTTATATCTCATAATTTGTAGTCAAATTTGGTTGTAAAGGCACCTGGGTTTAATTTCTGGTAGAACGTGCCAAATGGACAAAGAATGTTTGTCTTATAATACCGCCGTATAACTTTAATGCATATTTTTGAAATAATAAAACTTTATAAATTATGAAGTATAAGAACATTTATAAAAAAACAGACATGATGTATAAAAAATTGAAATCTTTGGTGAATCTTTAAGAAGTTTAACGCGTGGTTTTGAGCGACCTACAATATTATATGCAGACTTATAGTGTTTTTGGCAAATACAGATTGCCTGCCATGTGAACGCTAAATTTACACATTTTGATATTACCAATAAATAAATAAGTTAAGAGCAAAATGCTACAGTATTGGTGCGGAGGTGTGGATAGCGATTCAAAACCGTGCTGTAAGAGTTTAGCAAGTAGAAGCCTATGAACATAGCTATATTAGTGTGGTGGTGTGGTAATGTATATTTCCCTAACCCCGGCTGGGCAGCAGATCGTTTTTACTACGATGGCAGCACCTTAACGAAAGATGATTTCTGGCGCAGTAAAACCAAATCTTCTGACTCACTATAACATGAAAAAAGGCGCAATTTATAAAGATGACCAGCCCTTGTTCTTATTTAATATTACATTTAACCTAAAAAAGTGTTGGAGTGCAACTCAGGCGAAATAAACCATACGTCTTTGGATTACGTAATTTCGGTTTCTTAAAGCGGTGTTTATTGCGGCGCGCCAAAAAAAACGAGGGGTTGTTGGTCCAGGGAAGAGGACTTTCGTTGATTGGATAACTGGCGCTGAATCAGAGCGCCTTAAGCCGATCGGATATTCCGACATTTGGCGTTTTATTACGCGGTCAGGCGTTATGCTCTGCCAGTCCGACAGCTTCCGCAATCCGTCCCGAGTTAAAGCTGAGAAAGCGGTCAGGATTTATGGCCCGGATCCTTTTACTATTTCCCTGGCGCTCGGTGAAAAACCAACCGCATTCCCCACTTACTTTGTCATTTCGCTAGAGGAGGACCCACGCGGAATATATATTTTTTTAAGACCAGTCTTTTCTCGGCACTCCTCGAATTTTTTAATGGGCTTGTTCGCTAATAACAGTAATTGGGAAAGTTTTCGAACAATCTCCTGGCAAACAGGAAAATTTCTGCTTTTTATAGAGTTGAAGACCACTGAAAAAATATTTTGTTATGGCAACCAATAAGCCGGAAGATAAATTAAATATTCCTAATGAGATTTAAGTGTTTGTTCTTTGTTATTAGAAGTTTGGTTTAAGAAAATGAATACTAAAAAGTAGCAGAAAAACAGAAAAAACCTAAAGTAAAGTGAAGATGGGTAGATGAGTACATATCTTTTTAAAAATATAACATTTTTAAGTAATCCCCTTTTTTTGAGTTGCCATAACGGATAAGTTTGTTTATTTTAACTTTAAACGTGATTCCAACGATAACGAAATTAGTACTAATTGGCCTTGCGTATTTTAATTTCCACAAATAATATAGCTTTTAACTGTAAAACAATGTTATTTGTAAATTCCGAATAAAAATATTATTTGTGGTGTCCACTTGTGGGTGAATGGGATCATATTACATTAAGCCTGGGCTTGTAGATGCGGACAAAGCACTAAACCTAAATAATAGGTAATTTCCCTTTGACGCTCTAACAAGCCCACATACCCTGACTTAACAGGGAAAAAAGGACTATCTGCTACGCTACGCATAATCAGAGAAGGAGAGCGAAATAGGATCGTCGGTTTAAAAATTAAGTTTTCCAAAACAGTGTTATTTATCGCGCAATAAAAGGATTTTTTCTACACGTTAACTGCGGCGGTGGTGAAGGTTAAGTGGGGATTGAAACGAGCGTGAGATTTCTTTTTCCCCGTGTAAGTGTCAGAATAATGGGCTCCGTATTCATTCTCTCCCCGTGCGTTTCACCGTAAGATTTTAAACGAATTAAGGGCGGTTTGCATTTAAAATTCATAACTTCATAAAATTAAAGGGAGAAGGATGCGGTGAAAAAAGCTAATCTGTCAATCAAAATTATGCGACCTACTGAATAATTCGTTATGCTAAGCCATATTTCATCCGCACCTATTTTTACACTGAGAACGCATAGAGGGAGAAATATATGGGGATTGTCGGATTTCAAAAGCAGTTTTTTTGGCTTCTCTCTCTTGTATGTTTTTATTACAAATATAGTCAATTGGAAAAAAAAGTGCCAAAACAAAAACAGTTTTTGCCTGTTCTGAAGTTTTAACCTTAAAACCGGATTCGTAGTACACATTTTGTCGGTAACATACTGCATTACAGTTTAGATATATATATGAAATGCAAAAAAGATCTTTAAACAAAATGACATAACATTTTAGACTCAAGTTAGAATATTATTTGCAAATAATGTTAAACTTGGAGAATCATTGAAATTTTTTGTTCAGTAAATCATAGTATATAGATTTAATTTATGCTTGTTTACAAACTGTAATGCTAGCGTTTATCCAGAATTTCGTTTCGGGACATAAAGTAAAAGTTGGTCTATATAAATTTTTTTTACAAAAAAATAGTTTTAAAATTTATTATATATAGACCTAAGTATATTTATACAAAATTTTTGGTCGCGGTCCCGTCACAAAATCAATATTCGTTTTGAAATAAATAATTTTTCCCAATTTTTGAAAACTGGTATCAAAAAAACAAATATTAAAACAATATCAGGTATTTTTGTGACTTTTAAATATTGTTGAAAGTTAGTTTTTGCGTAACCAAGGTTTTTTTAAATGTTAATTTGTTGGATTAATCGGGAGAACAACTTTGCTTTAATTCCAAACATAAATCCTCTAATTTTTTTAAAATTGATATTTTACTATTTATAAAATTTGAAGTTTAAAAAATATTACAATCAAATGCATCTAAGTTAAAAAAAGCATTGTTTTGTGGCGGGACCGCCACCCCGAAGTTTATTATGCATAGGTGGATCCATGATTGAATGTTTTTGCTTTTCAACCGATGCAAAAAATAACGCACTAATATTATTTAAAATATTTTTGTCAAAATTTTAAAATTACATGAGGATTTTTCAAGGCGAAAAAATCGGTTTTATTATATTTTGAAGTGATATCAGCAGCGGACCATCTGGTCTATTAATTTTTTGAAGGCTTGATCGTTCAAAAACAATTGAACTTAGAACTTAAATTGTTGTAGCTTAAAAATTGGATTTTAATTCATAAAATATATTTAGGCTTTTGTAAGTAAAAAACGTGTTTTCTAAATTCGTCAAAACTTAAGTCACTTCAGCCCTATTTGTCTTTTGAGGAAACGAACAGCTTCAGCCAATAGGAAGCAATATGCAAAGTTAAGGGACTTTGAGTGACTTAAAATGTAAGAATTTTTAACAACTGTTGTCTCATACGTAGTTACATGCAGTGATAGTCCTGTGAGCAATAAATTTTTGCGGAAATGCGTAGTTCTTGTTGATTAAATTAAGAAATTGCTACACCACCAGCTTCTGAGGCGCCTATTAAAATGATTCTTGCCAATTATCTCGGTTTTAGTTGCCGTGGTGTGAGCGTATTTTATGCGATGGTCTCGCGTTAGATTCGCGCCGCGAAATTCACTCCCAGCGGTCCGATAATATAGAGTTTATGTCGCTTGCTCGCACTTTCACAAACTAAAAATTTTCAAGAAATTACCGAGTGGGTCGTGGTATTTGAGCGTTTTGGGTAATTTTAAACGGATAGAAATTTATCGAAAAGGCGTATATAGTAAGTGACTAAAGTGTGAATGGTGTTTAAGTGCACGGTGCGAAGTGGAGGAGGGAATAGTGTGGCGCGGCTAATATTAATATAAGGAGCTAATAGAGAAGTGGGTTGGATCGGAGTGGCGGACTCGTCCATCAGATGGGCTGGCAGGACGTATGGGCGCGACCCGCGCCAGTCAATTGGTCCCGGGGTATCCCGACCATCCGTCGGATTCGTTGTGCTGTGCGGGGTGGTTTGGGGGGAAGCCTTCGCGTTCTCCGTTCTCTCTCTCAATACCGGGGCTCGGGAGTGTATTGAAAAATCAAGCCCAAGGAGCCTCATCCATCAACCTGTCAAAAATCGGCCGGGTAGATAGGGAGGGAGAATGGGAGAGAGAGGGAGCCAGATAACGCTCTCTCTCTTTCTTTCTGCGATTCCGGACTCGGCTCTCTCTCTTTCTGGTGTTGGGGCCGGTAGAATGCGCACAGACTGTGAGGGGCGGCTTAGTGCGCGCGCACGCACACACGTTATACGATCCGATTTACCATTCCAGTCCGATCCTGTCCGTGCAAATACGATCAGGCCGGGCGGGACACATGAGCGTATTAATCTGAGCGTGCGCGCATGCGTACAGATGAGCCGTTGCCATTTGTGCGACGGTGTGGTGTGGGGAATCCCGCGCACAGATGCCGGTGCGTGGAAAAGCCAAAAATCCCCCAACGCTCAGCCCGCGGAGACGCCGCCACACAGCGCAGTAAAGCGGGGAAGTGTGTATAATATCAGGCGAGATAACAGACTGCGCGTACAGTCCCCACTGAGCCCGTCCGTCGCTGCGCGTACTGTACGCCCGACGCGCGCGACAAGGCGGAAAAAAGGGGTCGG
Source organism: Microlaimidae sp. YZB2_3 (assembly GCA_030248175.1). Taxonomy (NCBI): domain Eukaryota; kingdom Metazoa; phylum Nematoda; class Chromadorea; order Desmodorida; family Microlaimidae; species Microlaimidae sp. YZB2_3. The sequence continues at coordinate 38,244 of JASAMX010018847.1, read as the reverse complement.
CTCCATAAATCAAGGCGGGGAATTTACGCGGCAGTTATGGGCGGCTCCCGTTGGCTCGTAAACGGGATCTATGGGCCCATTCGCGGTGGCGGTGGCCGGGCTGAGGGGGGACGGTTGGCTGGCGCCCCCGCGCTACTCCCTATCGAAGAGCAATTTACGATCCGCTAATGGGAACATTTACACGGGGAAACGATCTCTCGGCGCTCGTTAAACCGGCACGAAACGGCCAATAACAATCGAATAACACTTAGCGAACAGGCAATTAAAAACAGTATCAGTGTCCTAGCGGGGACTGAACGGCTTTAATCCCAGCGGGAAATTAGCCGGCAATTAATTGTCATTGGATTTGTCTTTTTTTAAAGTGCGACTCCGTGCGATAAAACGGTATTAATAACACAGTTTATTGCGAGATGAATTTCTACTTAGAACAGGGGTTGATGTTAATTCAAAATTGACATATTAAAAAACTTTTCTTCTCAAGTATGCTTCAAACTGTAATATAATTTTCGCAAAGTAAATTAAGTAAAATTAACGGGCCAAATTAAAAATAAATGATTTGTTTTTTCACCGTGACCTTTATTAGCAGAATAAATAATTTATATTTCAGAAGAATATAGAATATAATTGATTGATAACCAAAAAAAAAGACGTACTGGTTTTTTTTTAATTAAAGTCTAGGTGTCTTAGCGCAACATAATGGTATGATATTCTTAAAGGTTTCCTTTTTCGTTGGTAAAATTTACTAGGTTGCACGCCGACGCCGGTGTACATGTTTATTAAATTTATATGGCAGGGATGTATTTGTGAGTGAACACTAAGTATTACACTAGCTACACAGAGAATCTGTTAATTTGTGAAATTTCAACATTTTTATTAATAACTGACGATAAATGGTATTCGCTGGGCTACTATCCTTTTGCTATTGGTATATACGAATCAGCTAATTGAAAGATATAATTAAATGGGTCTTGTCACACGCAGCAGCGCGGAGCGCACCTGTTCCTGCGATTCATTTCGCGCGGCCAATACTTAATCCGACTCTTCCGGTCCTCTCCCGAAATCGGTTATTTCCCTTGTGAAAATAAATAAGGGGTCAACGCAACACGCAGACGGGCGGCTAAATTTCTGTCCTGGATTGACCGAATCGAAAGATGATTTTGCTGCAAAAAGCACATTTAAGTGGGCTAGGGTTGGTTTCCTTTGTTTTTTGTTGCTTGCAGGTTAAAAAAAATGAAAAATAAGCTGCCCTAGAATGGCTGTATAGCTAGGGCAGTACTTTCTATTGTTTTCTGAAGAAAGCTTGTCTGGACCATACGCTACTTTAATAAATGAAGGCTTTTTCTCTCTCTTTCACTTTCATTCTAACAACCATTACATATATACATAGAGTGTCTGAATAAAATTTATGGATTGTTTTTGTTTGAATGATTTTTTGACAATCATTTACTTGCTTTTTTATATTATTAGACGACTTTAAATTGTGTGACTGAATGGTGCTGATGCTATATAAATGTCACTAAATTTCTGTGTAACTAAATTTTCAATGGTGTACAAAACCTTTATAGTATTTTTGAAACAGAAGTTGATGATTTTTACGCTTTCATGGCACAAAAATACTACTGATGTTTTGCTTTTCAATTAAAAGTTGCTTTTGAATTATTCTAGAACCACATTAACTACAAATAAAAAGAAAATTAGGTTTTTACAACTATTTAAATATTCCAAATTACGATTGACGTGGGAAGCAAAGATTAATTGTAAAATGTTATTATAACAGTGATAATCTTCGTTCTGAAACTAAAAGAAAAATAAGGTGAACATATGTATGTAGTAATGTAACCTTCTGATTTTTTATGTGGTGAGTTTTTCGTAATTGAATATTTAAATCAGTTAAAACGCAAACAATCATAAATGGTCGAAATTAAGTCTTCGTATAACTGAATTTTAAATAAGATTTTTTATAATTTCTAAAAGTTAATCTATGTGCTTTTTTCATACTCATTTAAACATAAAAAGCAAGTGAATGACTCATACTGATAATTTTCTATTTTCTAACATCATTAAACATGATGCTTGTTTTGATGAGCTGGCTAAAATAACTGCATTCGTTTTTTTTTCTCTGTCGCACTCCACAGTATTACCAATATTTTTTTTGGAGTTCTATGGACCTCCTAGCATTACAAAAATTTGGGTCGGGTCTCGCCGGGAAATCATATTTCGTTATGAAACCAATGATTTTTACGAATTTTTCGGAAACCGGAGATTAAGCAACTATATTAGAACAATTTCGAGTATTTTTGTTAATTTTTGACCTTTATTTTGAGTTATATTAAGCGTAACTAAGTTCTCATATGTAAATTTTTTTGGCTAATCAGAAAAAACAAACATTTTGTGATGCTTAATTAAATACAAAAAGACTACGGAAATTTTTTAAGTAGATGTTTAATTTGTATATAGTATTTCCAGTTTCACAATAATACAAAAAATGCATTTAATTGAGAAGAACTTTGTTTCGTGGTGGGACCCCGACCCAATTTTGTTATCTAGTAGGTCCATTGCAAATTAATTTCGGTATAGCGAATGATTTGGTAATTAGAATTTACTAGAAAATTGTCCGTATCGATGTGAGTAAAAAAATATGAAATGGTTGGTTTAAAAATACCTAAATATAGTGCTAAAATAATATTTATATAAATTTTTACCCAAAAACTATCATTTCGTGAAATGTTTATTGTTATTATTTTATTGGAGGCAATGGTTAGTCAGATTTCATAAAAGTATTTATAATATTAGTTTAGCATTATACATAATATTCTGAAAGTTACTGCTGAATGAAACGGTTCTTTAGGCTCGACAGTCAATATATATTTTGTTATTCTAATGTGAAAATGCTGTTTTTGTTTTATTTTTTATGCTTGCCTGTTAGTTTTTGAGAGAACAATATATGCGTTTACATTTACAGGGTAAAACACCGTTATTCAGTTTGTATTATATTATTATTATTAATGTATTATATGTTCTATTTTTTGTGGATAATTTTATGTTTGCCTAAAACTCAACGTGCTACAATTGCCAGTTTTTATTTGTTTTGGTAGCTTTGTTTAAAGTTTATGTACAATAAGGAAGTTTAATCATATTATTTGTGCAGTTAAAAAAGTCACACTCGACTGACAAAGCTTTAAAAATATTTTTAAAAGTTTTGGCTTTTAAAATCACAAATTCAAATTAAAGCTTTGTGTCAGTTGCGGACATCTCATCGCTCGAGATTTTTTTGAAAAGCTAAAAACCATCCAGACACGCATATTTACTGAGTTTTATATAGATTTACTAAATTTTACCATACTAATTTTGAACAAAAATACAGTGCCCTGCACTCTAAGTTTATGTTGGTTCTTTCAAAAATGTATAAAATTTAATATGTCATTTAAAAAAAAAAAAATTTATACAATTTTGAGTTAGTCGTTTTAGATTATGCCCTGTGTATAAAGCATTATTTGTACATAATTCTTCTGTTCGTTTCATTTTTTGTTTGTGAATTATTAAAAATATTTGATAAATATTACTAGCAGATAAAATGTTGGAATAATAAAAATGTTCCATTGTTTTGGATATCACAGTTCACATTCGGTTTCCAGTTACCGAAGAGTAGCAAAATGTAAAATAGTTTGTATGTGTATATTAAGTTTAAAAAAAATAGATTACTATAAGAATATTAGCTTTATTATTTTTAGTATGTTAAAAAAATCATATATTTTTCAATTTTTGCAGCAAAAAAGATAAATTGAATTGCATAAGTTAAATTGCGATTGAAAAACACTGTATATAAGTAAAAAATAACATTACGATTGAAACAGAGAAAAATATGTATATTTACAGCCGTTGCTCACAGAAACACACAAAGCCATCCAAAATCTCGATTAAAATGAAAAATTCTGAAAATTACAGTTTCAACAAATTAGATTTTCAGGCTCGATACTAAAATAATCCACTTCACTCCTGCTATTCTCCGTCTCTACGGCACTTACACACTGAGACGCAAGAAATGATAAGACATGGCTTCTGAGACACTATAATAATCAGAAAAGTTTAGGATATTGTCGTATACTTCAGATGTTTTGTGAAGTATTTTTATTTTATTTCTTGTTAAAAACGGTTAAAATAATTGTAAAAATGCGGCTTAAATAATGTACAACACATTTTAAGTATCATCTAAAAAGTCTGCTTTTTTAAATTAATATGCTAAGGTTACTTTACTTTAAAAAAGCTCCGGAGCGATATATGGCGTTAAAAGCCTTGTTAGTCTACATGAATGGCATATTAGAGAAAGTAGTTCCAATTCAAAAGGGTTCCTTTATCTTGAAGATAGGTTGGAGCTGCCTGTTTTTTGTTATATTGAAATTTATGTTTTATATACATGTGAATTCTTTGCGGCTGTTCCGAAAAAAGTACTACGTTATTTTAGCTTCATAAAAACGCTCGTGGTCGAGAATTGGATCCATGCGAAATTAAAAAATAAGCTAAAAAATCTATCTATAAAACTTTTGGCTTAAGTAATTTTGCTTTTGGAGAGTTATTTATACTATTCTCTCAAAAGCTTTGGACGACTTTGAACTAGTCTTTTGACAAGAAAAGTGCTTGTGCTTTATCTCACGATATTAAAAACGGAAGTTGTCCCGTGTTAAGGGACTGTTATAGAACCACTTTTAGCTAATTAACGCTAAAGGAAAACATGGAGATCTCTCTCATTTATTGGAAATCAATTTTTTCGAAGCGCTAATTGGTGAAACAGTCTCCCACAAAATTCGAGAGAGATGGAAACCGTATATGACGTGATCATCGAATACTGCAAAAAAAAATTCTGACGGGTCAAATACTTTGAGAGTCCTTAAAATTCTGACGCGCGAAAGCGAAAGCCTATTTCAAGAAATAAAACAACTTCTGTGGATTCTCCGAAAGTAATCTTAGGACAGCTAGACGAAAGAATGAATAAGGCGCTGCTGTCTTTTGTTTTTGTCCTTTTTTTTTTGTATTTTTTTTTTTGGTTGATGGTAGATGTTGTGTGAGGTCTGAGGGTATTGTCGTGACTGGCTACCGCTGTCTTTTGTTTGTCCTTTATTTTTTTGTATCCTTTTTTTTTGGTTGAATGGATTCTGTGTGAGGTCCCTGGAGGGTATTTCGTCGTTGTATTATTATAATAACCCGGAAAAGGCACAATTCCACCCCTTGTCGGGTAGTGGTGCTGTTTGGAGTCCGCGTTTGCGTTTTGGTTTGGTGTTGTTTTTGGTTGTTTGTTTTGTGGGCTTTTTTTTTGTGTTGGCTTTTTTTTTTGCTGGGTGTGGTGTGTGGTTTTGGTTGGTTGTGGTGGGCTTTTTTTTGTTTTGTTGTGTTTTTTTGTTGCGTTTGTTGTCGCGTTCGCGTGGTGCGGTCGTCGGTGGGGGAATATATAAAGGAGAAAACTAGTGGATAAACTGGCATCGCGATTTTGTTAAAACAAAACGACGTGCGGTTCGCTTTTATCCGGTGACCCCGGTATAATTAGGCGTAAACGCAAAGCTAGCAGAAGAACTATAGAAGTTTTCCGGCGCTCTTGTACTTTGTACCGACAAGGGGTGGAATTGTAGCTTTTTCCGGGTTATTATAATAATACAACTGACGACATATACCCTCCAGGGACGGGTCTTCACACAGGGTATTATCTCATTCAACCAAAAAATTAAAGGGTTATACTAAAAAAATTAAAGGACTTAAACAAAAGACAGCGGTTTGGAATCACAGGCCTTATTCATTCTTCGTCTAAGCTGTCCATAAGATTACTTTCGGAGAATCCACAGAAGTTGTTTTGATTTCTTAGAATAGGCTTTCGCTTTAGCACGTCAGAATTTTAAGGACTCTCAAAGTATTTGACCCGTCAGAATTTTTTTTGCAGTATTCGTGATCACGTCATATATGGTTTGCTCTGTGGGAATGGTTGTGGGAGGAGCTGTTTTAGCCAATTAGCGCTTCGAAAAAAATTGATTTCCAATAAATGAGAGATCTCCATGTTTTTCCTTAGCGTTAATTAGCTAAAAGTGGTTCTATAACGTCCTTTAACACGGAGCAACTTCCGTTTTTGAATATCGTGAGATAAAGCACAAGCACTTTTCTTGTCAAAAGACTAGTTCAAAGTCGTCCAAAAGCTTTTGAGAAATAGTATAAATAACTTGCCAAAAGCAAAATTCTTAAGCCAAAAGTTTAATAGAGCAAAAAATTTTTTAGCTTTTTTTTAATTTACGCATGGATCGAAGTATCAACCACGACGTTTTTATGAAGCTTAAAATAACGTAGTACTTTTTTTGGAGCGGCCGCAAACAATTCACATGTATATAAAACATAAATTTGGATTTTATATAAAAAAATAGCAGGAGTGGCTTCCCAACCTATCTTCGGTAACAGTAAAGGAACCCTTTTGAATTGGAACTACTTTTCTAATATGCCATTCATGTAGACTAACAAGGCTTTTAACGCCAATATCGCTCCGGAGCTTTTTTAAGTAAAGTAACCTTAGTAATTAATTTAAAAAAGCAGACTTTTTAGATGATACTTAAAATGTGTTGTACATTATTTTAGCCGCATTTTTACAATTATTTTAAACGTTTTTAACAAGTAATAAATAAAAATACTTCACAAAACATCTGAAGTATACGACAATATCCTAAACTTTTCTGATTATTATAGTGTCTCAGAAGCCATGTCTTATCATTTCTTGCGTCTCAGTGTGTAAGTGCCGTAGAGACGGAGAATAGCAGGAGTGAAGTTGCTTATTTTAGTATCGAGCCTGAAAATTTAATTTGTTGAAACTGTAATTTTCAGAATTTTTCATTTTAATCGAGATTTTGGATGGCTTTGTGTGTTTCTGTGAGCAACGGCTGTAAATATACATATTTTTCTCTGTTTCAATCGTAATGTTATTTTTTACTTATATACAGTGTTTTTCAATCGCAATTTAACTTATGCAATTCAATTTATCTTTTTTGCTGCAAAAATTGAAAAATATATGATTTTTTTAACATACTAAAAATAATAAAGCTAATATTCTTATAGTAATCTATTTTTTTTTAAACTTAATATACACATACAAACTATTTTACATTTTGCTACTCTTCGGTAACTGGAAACCGAATGTGAACTGTGATATCCAAAACAATGGAACATTTTTATTATTCCAACATTTTATCTGCTAGTAATATTTATCAAATATTTTTAATAATTCACAAACAAAAAATGAAACGAACAGAAGAATTATGTACAAATAATGCTTTATACACAGGGCATAATCTAAAACGACTAACTCAAAATTGTATAAAATTTTTTTTTTTTTTAAAATGACATATTAAATTTTATACATTTTTGAAAGAACCAACATAAACTTAGAGTGCAGGGCACTGTATTTTTGTTCAAAATTAGTATGGTAAAATTTAGTAAATCTATATAAAACTCAGTAAATATGCGTGTCTGGATGGTTTTTAGCTTTTCAAAAAAATCTCGAGCGATGAGATGTCCGCAACTGACACAAAGCTTTAATTTGAATTTGTGATTTTAAAAGCCAAAACTTTTAAAAATATTTTTAAAGCTTTGTCAGTCGAGTGTGACTTTTTTAACTGCACAAATAATATGATTAAACTTCCTTATTGTACATAAACTTTAAACAAAGCTACCAAAACAAATAAAAACTGGCAATTGTAGCACGTTGAGTTTTAGGCAAACATAAAATTATCCACAAAAAATAGAACATATAATACATTAATAATAATAATATAATACAAACTGAATAACGGTGTTTTACCCTGTAAATGTAAACGCATATATTGTTCTCTCAAAAACTAACAGGCAAGCATAAAAAATAAAACAAAAACAGCATTTTCACATTAGAATAACAAAATATATATTGACTGTCGAGCCTAAAGAACCGTTTCATTCAGCAGTAACTTTCAGAATATTATGTATAATGCTAAACTAATAATATAAATACTTTTATGAAATCTGACTAACCATTGCCTCCAATAAAATAATAACGATAAACATTTCACGAAATGATAGTTTTTGGGTAAAAATTTATATAAATATTATTTTAGCACTATATTTAGGTATTTTTAAACCAACCATTTCATATTTTTTTACTCACATCGATACGGACAATTTTCTAGTAAATTCTAATTACCAAATCATTCGCTATACCGAAATTAATTTGCAATGGACCTACCTAGCATAACAAAAATTGGGTCGGCGGTCCCACCACGAAACAAAGTTCTTCTCAAATTAAATGCATTTTTTCGTATTATTGTGAAACTGGAAATACTATATACAAATTAAACATCTACTTAAAAAATTTCCGTAGTCTTTTTGTATTTAATTAAGCATCACAAAATGTTTGTTTTTTCTGATTAGCCAAAAAAATTTACATATGAGAAACCTTAGTTACGCTTAATATAACTCAAAATAAAGGTCAAAAATTAACAAAAATACTCGAAATTGTTCTAATATAGTTGCTTAATCTCCGGTTTCCGAAAAAATTCGTAAAAATCATTGGTTTCATAACGAAATATGATTTCCCGGCGAGACCGCGGACCCAAATTTTTGTAATGCTAGGTAGGTCCATAGAACTCCAAAAAAAATATTGGTAATACTGTGGAGTGCGACAGAGAAAAAAAAACGAATGCAGTTATTTTAGCCAGCTCATCAAAACAAGCATCATGTTTAATGATGTTAGAAAATAGAAAATTATCAGTATGAGTCATTCACTTGCTTTTTATGTTTAAATGAGTATGAAAAAAGCACATAGATTAATTTTTAGAAATTATAAAAAATCTTATTTAAAATTCAGTTATACGAAGACTTAATTTCGACCATTTATGATTGTTTGCGTTTTAACTGATTTAAATATTCAATTACGAAAAACTCACCACATAAAAAATCAGAAGGTTACATTACTACATACATATGTTCACCTTATTTTTCTTTTAGTTTCAGAACGAAGATTATCACTGTTATAATAACATTTTACAATTAATCTTTGCTTCCCACGTCAATCGTAATTTGGAATATTTAAATAGTTGTAAAAACCTAATTTTCTTTTTATTTGTAGTTAATGTGGTTCTAGAATTATTCAAAAGCAACTTTTAATTGAAAAGCAAAACATCAGTAGTATTTTTGTGCCATGAAAGCGTAAAAATCATCAACTTCTGTTTCAAAAATACTATAAAGGTTTTGTACACCATTGAAAATTTAGTTACACAGAAATTTAGTGACATTTATATAGCATCAGCACCATTCAGTCACACAATTTAAAGTCGTCTAATAATATAAAAAAGCAAGTAAATGATTGTCAAAAAATCATTCAAACAAAAACAATCCATAAATTTTATTCAGACACTCTATGTATATATGTAATGGTTGTTAGAATGAAAGTGAAAGAGAGAGAAAAAGCCTTCATTTATTAAAGTAGCGTATGGTCCAGACAAGCTTTCTTCAGAAAACAATAGAAAGTACTGCCCTAGCTATACAGCCATTCTAGGGCAGCTTAATTTTCTTTTTTTTTTAACCTGCAAGCAATAAAAAACAAAGGAAACCAACCCTAGCCCACTTAAATGTGCTTTTTGCAGCAAAATCATCTTTCGATTCGGTCAATCCAGGAGACAAATTTAGCCGCCCGTCTGCGTGTTGCGTTGACCCCTTATTTATTTTCACACGGGAAATAACCGATTTCGGGAGAGGACCGGAAGAGTCGGATTAGGTATTGGCCGCGCGGAATGAATCGCAGGAACAGGTGCGCTCCACGCTGCTGCGTGTGACAAGACCCATTTAATTATATCTTTCAATTAGCTGATTCGTATATACCAATAGCAAAAGGATAGTAGCCCAGCGAATACCATTTATCGTCAGTTATTAATAAAAATGTTGAAATTTCACAAATTAACAGATTCTCTGTGTAGCTAGTGTAATACTTAGTGTTCACTCACAAATACATCCCTGCCATATAAATTTAATAAACATGTACACCGGCGTCGGCGTGCAACCTAGCAAATTTTACCAACGAAAAAGGAAACCTTTAAGAATATCATACCATTATGTTGCGCTAAGACACCTAGACTTTAATTTAAAAAAAAAACAGTACGTCTTTTTTTTTGGTTATCAATCAATTATATTCTATATTCTTCTGAAATATAAATTATTTATTCTGCTAATAAAGGTCACGGTGAAAAAACAAATCATTTATTTTTAATTTGGCCCGTTAATTTTACTTAATTTACTTTGCGAAAATTATATTACAGTTTGAAGCATACTTGAGAAGAAAAGTTTTTTAATATGTCAATTTTGAATTAACATCAACCCCTGTTCTAAGTAGAAATTCATCTCGCAATAAACTGTGTTATTAATACCGTTTTATCGCACGGAGTCGCACTTTAAAAAAAGACAAATCCAATGACAATTAATTGCCGGCTAATTTTCCGCTGGGATTAAAGCCGTTCAGTCGCCGCTAGGACATTGATATTGTTTTTAATTGCCTGTTCGCTAAGTGTTATTCGATTGTTATTGGCCGTTTCGTGCCGGTTTAACGAGCGCCGAGAGATCGTTTCCCCGTGTAAATGTTCCCATTAGCGGATCGTAAATTGCTCTTCGATAGCGAGTAGCGCGGGGGCGCCAGCCAACCGTCCCCCCTCAGCCCGGCCACCGCCGCCGCGAATGGGCCCATAGATCCCGTTTACGAGCCAACGGGAGCCGCCCATAACTGCCGCGTAAATTCCCCGCCTTGATTTATGGAGCCGACCCCTTTTTTCCGCCTTGTCGCACGCGTCGGGCGTACAGTACGCGCAGCGACGGACGGGCTCAGTGGGGACTGTACGCGCAGTCTGTTATCTCGCCTGATATTATACACACTTCCCCGCTTTACTGCGCTGTGTGGCGGCGTCTCCGCGGGCTGAGCGTTGGGGGATTTTTGGCTTTTCCACGCACCGGCATCTGCGCGCGGGATTCCCCACACCACACCGTCGCACAAATGGCAACGGCGCATCTGTACGCATGCGCGCACGCTCAGATTAATACGCTCATGTGTCCCGCCCGGCCTGATCGTATTTGCACGGACAGGATCGGACTGGAATGGTAAATCGGATCGTATAACGTGTGTGCGTGCGCGCGCACTAAGCCGCCCCTCACAGTCTGTGCGCATTCTACCGGCCCCAACACCAGAAAGAGAGAGAGCCGAGTCCGGAATCGCAGAAAGAAAGAGAGAGAGCGTTATCTGGCTCCCTCTCTCTCCCATTCTCCCTCCCTATCTACCCGGCCGATTTTTGACAGGTTGATGGATGAGGCTCCTTGGGCTTGATTTTTCAATACACTCCCGAGCCCCGGTATTGAGAGAGAGAACGGAGAACGCGAAGGCTTCCCCCCAAACCACCCCGCACAGCACAACGAATCCGACGGATGGTCGGGATACCCCGGGACCAATTGACTGGCGCGGGTCGCGCCCATACGTCCTGCCAGCCCATCTGATGGACGAGCCCGCCACTCCGATCCGACCCACTTCTCTATTAGCTCCTTATATTAATATTAGCCGCGCCACACTATTCCCTCCTCCACTTCGCACCGTGCACTTAAACACCATTCACACTTTAGTCACTTACTATATACGCCTTTTCTATAAATTTCTATCCGTTTAAAATTACCCAAAACGCTCAAATACCACGACCCACTCGGTAATTTCTTGAAAATTTTTAGTTTGTGAAAGTGCGAGCAAGCGAAATAAACTCTATATTATCGGACCGCTGGGAGTGAATTTGGCGGCGCGAATCTAACGCGAGACCATCGCATAAAATACGCTCACACCACGGCAACTAAAACCGAGATAATTGGCAAGAATCATTTTAATAGGCGCCTCAGAAGCTGGTGGTGTAGCAATTTCTTAATTTAATCAACAAGAACTACGCATTTCCGCAAAAATTTATTGCTCACAGGACTATCACTGCATGTAACAACGTATGAGACAACAGTTGTTAAAAGTTCTTACATTTTAAGTCACTCAAAGTCCCTTAACTTTGCATATTGCTTCCTATTGGCTGAAGCTGTTCGTTTCCTCAAAAGACAAATAGGGCTGAAGTGACTTAAGTTTTGACGCATTTAGAAAACAATTTTTTTACTTACAAAAGCCTAAATATGTTTTAGGAATTAAAATCCAATTTTTAAGCTACAACAATTTAAGTTCTAAGTTTAATTGTTTTTGAACGATCAAGCCTTCAAAAAATTAATAGACCAGATGGTCCGCTGCTGATATCACTTCAAAATATAATAAAACCGATTTTTTCGCCTTGAAAAATCCTCATGTAATTTTAAAATTTTTACAAAAATATTTTAAATAATATTAGTGCGTTATTTTTTGCATCGGTTGAAAAGCAAAAACATTCAATCATGGATCCACCTAAAGCATAATAAACTTCGGGGTGGCGGTCCCGCCACAAAACAATGCTTTTTTTAACTTAGATGCATTTGATTGTAATATTTTTTAAACTTCAAATTTTATAAATAGTAAAATATCAATTTTAAAAAAATTAGAGGATTTATGTTTGGAATTAAAGCAAAGTTGTTCTCCCGATTAATCCAACAAATTAACATTTAAAAAAACCTTGGTTACGCAAAAACTAACTTTCAACAATATTTAAAAGTCACAAAAATACCTGATATTGTTTTAATATTTGTTTTTTTAATCTCCAGTTTCTGAGAAAATTGGGAAAAATTATTTATTTCAAAACGAATTTTGATTTTGTGACGGGACCGCGGACCAAAATTTTGTTATAATATACTTAGGTCTATATATAATAAATTTTAAAACTATTTTTTAGTCAAAAAAATTTATATAGACCAACTTTTACTTTATGTCCCGAAACGAAATTCTGGATAAACGCTAGCATTACAGTTTGTAAACAAGCATAAATTAAATTCTATATATGATTTACTGAACAAAAAATTTCAATGATTCTCCAAGTTTAACATTATTTGCAAATAATATTCTAACTTGCGTCTAAAATGTTATGTCATTTTGTTTAAAGGTCTTTTTTGCGTTCATATATATATCTAAACTGTAATGCAGTATGTTACCGACAAAATGTGTACTACGAATCCGGTTTAAGTTAAAGCTCGAACAGGCAAAAACTGTTTTTGTTTGGCACTTTTTTTTCCAATTGACTATATTTGTAATAAAAACGTCAAAGAGAGAAGCCAAAAAAAACTGCTTTGAATCCAACGATCCCCATATATTTCTCCCTCTATGCGTTCTCAGTGTAAAAAGTGTGCGGATGAAATATGGCTTCGCATAACAATTATTCAGTAGGTCGCATAATTTCAGATAACGGCCGATATTTCCACCGCGTGCTTCTCCCTTTAAATTTATGAAGCTATGAATTTTAAATGCAAACCGCCCTTAATTCGTTTAAAATCTTACGGTGAAACGCACGGGGGGAGAATGAAATACGGAGCCCATTATTCTGACACTTACACGGGGAAAAAGAAATCTCGCGCTCGTTTCAATCCCCACTTAACCTTCACCACCGCCGCAGTTAACGTGTAGAAAAAATCCTTTTATTGCGCGATAAATAACACTGTTTTGGAAAACTTAATTTTTAAACCGACGATCCTATTGCGCTCCTACTATAATGCGTAGCGTAGCAGATAGTCCTTTTTTCCCTGTTAAGTAGGGGTATTGGGCTCAGCGGGGAAGGGAAATTACCTATTATTTAGGTTTAGTGCTTTGTCCGCAATACAAGCCCAGGCTTAATGTAATATGATCCCATTCAGCCACAAGTGGACACCACAAATGGTGTTTTTTATTCGGAATTTACAAATAACATTGTTTTACATTTAAAAGTTTGTTTATTTTGTGGAAATTAAAATACGCAAGGCCAATTAGTACTAATTTCGTTATCGTTGGAATCACGTTTAAAGTTAAAATAAACAAACTTCTCCGTTATGGCAACTGAAAAAAAGGGGATTACTTAAAAATGTTATATTTTTAAAAAGATATGTAGTCATCTACCCATCTTCACTTTACTTTAGGTTTTTTTTTGTCCTACTTTTTAGTATTCATTTTCTTTAAACCAAACTTTTAATAACAAAGAACAAAAACTTAAATCTCATTAGGAATATTTAATTTATCTTACGGCTTATTGGTTGCCATAACAAAATATTTTTTCAGTGGTCTTTAACTCTATAAAAAGCAGAAATTTTCCTGTGTGCAAGGAGATTGTTCAAAAACTCCCAATTACTGTTATTAGCGAACGAGCCCATGAAAAATTCGAGGAGTGCCGAGAAAGAGTTTTCGTACTTAAAAAAATATATATTTTCCGCGTGGGTCCCTCTAGCGAATGACAAAGTAAGTGGGATATGCGGTTCGTTTTTCACCGCGGGGTCGCTGGGGAATCCGTCCAAAGGATCCGGGCCATAAATCCTGGCCGCTTTCTCAGCTTTAACTGGGACGGATTTGGGGAAGTATAGGGTGGGGGCCCGAGTCACACATCACACTATACGCACATAATAAAACGCCAAATGCTGAAATATCCGATCGGCTTAAGGCGCTCTGATTCAGCGCCAGTTATCCAATCAACAAAAGTCCTCTTCCTTAGACAGACAACCCCTCGTTTTATTAGCGCGCCGCAATAAACACCGCTTTAAGAAGACCCGAAATTACATAATCCAAAGACGTATGGTTTATTTCGCCTGAGTTGCACCCCAACACTTTTTTAGGTTAAATGTAATATTAAATAAGAACAAGGGCTGGTCATCTTATAAAGATGACCTCTTTCATGTTATAAGTGAGTAAAAAATTGGTTTTATTCGCCGGAATAATTATTAGTTAGTGCTGCAGTGGTGGTGAAAACAATCTACTGCAGCCGGGGTTCGGGAAATATACATTACCACACCACCGCACTAATACTGTAGCGTTTTGTTCATAGGCTTATTTACTTGCTAAACTATACAGCAGGGTTTTAGGAAATATACATACCACACCTCCGCACCAATACTGTAGCATTTTGCTCTTAGACTTGTTTGCTTGCTATAGTCATATATCAAAATGTGTAAATTTAACGTTCACATGGCAATCTGTATTTGCCAAAAACGCTATAGTCTGCATATAATATTGTAGGTCGCTCAAACCACACACATTAAAATTTCTAAAGATTTACCACCAAAGATTTCAATTTTTTATACATCATGTCTGTTTTTTTATCAATGTTATATCTCATAATTTATAAAGTTTTGCTATTTCAAAAATATGCATTAAAGTTATACGGCGGTATTATAAGACAAACATTCTTTGTCCATTTCGCACGGTTCTCCAGAAATTAAACCCAAGTCCTGACCAAATTAGCTACAAATTAACGGCAATTTAAAGCTAGGCACACAGAAACGTCAGGCGCGTCAGGCACGTCAGGAACGAGCTTAAGCCTACGCGTTGCTGAGCCTAAGCGAAGCCTTAAAAACAACCTAAACTTTATAAAATAGATTCGTGGAGAAAGTTTAGGTTGTTTTTAGGCTTGGCTTAGGCTTAGAAACGCGTAGTGGGCTCGTTCCTGACGCGCCTGAATATTCCTGATGTGCCTAGCTTTATAAATTGCCAAATTAACTCGCTCTTTTCTTTCCGCTCTGTCAACTTTGTCTTTATTTATTGTACTGACTACTCTCAAAGGGTGATTCTCGTTTATAAACACCGCAGCGCCTATGGATAAAACCCTGTTTAATCTAAACTGTCTTTTAGCGTTTAATCTTTCCGGTTAAAAGCCGCTAACTGATAAAGAAAGACGCGAAGCAAGGACTCAAAAACCATTTCGTCTGACGTTAAACCGTGAGTCAGCCGCAAATTTGTCACGAATTAGAACTCCGTACATAACAGAGCAACAGCAGTTAAAATTTTTTGTCCGGGCTACAGACAAAAAAACGGTCGTCGTCAAAAAATAAGTTAGGTAAAATTAGATTAGAAATATAACCTTGACTCATTTGAGGACTTTGTTTTAGCAAAAAAAATAGTTCCAAACAACAATAACAATAAAAAGTACTTGTTAACGTTAAATTAGCGTTTTTTGCCTAAGAACATACTCTCTAAAAGTAAACAAGCCTTTAAAGAATAACCGCCTGAACCCAGGTTTAAATTCTCGTTTGACAAACTTTTCTATTAATGATAATCCTAGTTTCAAAAACGTCGAACATAATTAATAACAGTCTCAAGAAGCGCGTAACTGAAACATGAAATAGTCTAATTGGCAAAAATCCTCAAAATTCAAGTCATTTGAATGTAGTCGGATGAACGAAATTTTTGTCGCCTTCGACTCATTTCATCGTCAGCTAACAATTTTGTCCGTACTCCGATATAAAGAGTCACAATCAATATAAAATCAATGGGACTTTGACTCATAACGTTTAGAGTACTTTTTTAAAACGATAAAAAGAGTTCCAGTAACATGTATTTAATGACGATTTTGACTCATTATGTCATTGAAAAAAAAAACGATAGTCAACGATAAAATTAGGAAGAACAACGTTTCCGCCAAAGAGTTAGAAATTGGATCCGGCGTTTCCTTTCCGAATCTAAAACTGATTGTTCTTCTTGATCTTTCAGCAGAACCGCTAGCAACAAACCGGCTTCCTGGTCAAGCCTAATTTTCCTATGGTTCAATTCGGACCATCGGAGAATAATTTCGCCACTTATTTTATATAGGCAGTCTGACTTAAAGTAGTCGGCATAAAGTGCGATCTACATATAATTTATGGCAGTGCAAACTTCTGAATACTTATTTTCTTGACACACGACAAAATGCCACCAAACTGATTTAAATTTGCAATTTTGTTTTAGATGCTGAACAATAAATAATGGATTTGCGAAAAGACGTTGATAAAAAGTGTCTCTGATGGGTTTTTTTCCTTTTTTTCTCTCTCACTCTTTAAACAAATAATATTACCACCCTGTCTATTGTAGTCGTCACCAAAATTTTTCGATACATTATGGCCAAAAGTCAAAGATAACAAATAAATAACTTTAAATTTTAGTTTTAAACTTATTTTAATGTGTATAATAAATTTAGTTATTTTTGTAGTCAGATAGTTAGAAAATACAAAAATGTTGCCATTATCTTTGACTTTTTATCATAAGAAATAGGACTAGACATGTATAAATACATCAAGCGCTTTGTTTCAAAGTTTAAATTTAAAGGATTTTTCGTTTTTATCTTCAATAGCAATAACTCTTTATTGCATTAAAAATTCAAAAGAAGGACCTTTAATACCTAGCTAAGAAGTGTCTCAGCTTAATTTTACATGACTTTGAAATTTATTAAATATAATAGAAAAATTTTAGCCAAGTGCAAGTCATTTTTTAGTTATTTAAAAAAATAGAGAGCTTTAAACTTCAAAAGCGCAATTATATATATTGAGCTAAGCACAACCGTCTTAAAATTTGTAAATACTAAAAGCAGACGGTAATACTTTTCGCAGTAATAATACTGTACTTTGGACTATTAAATATAAGAGAGCCTAATACAAATCTAACCACAAGAAAACAAAAACCCTGCTGTCACACAATGCTCATACAATCCATTTTGTTTAGGTAGAATAAAATACAACTTATAACAGCTATAAACTACTAAATGCATAATAATATTATTTAAACTTTACTATAACTAGTACAAAAATGATGTGGACTGGAAAATCAAAAAATAAATGATGATATTTCGGTAACAAAACCGAATCAATATTTAGATGGGTGATATTTCCAGTTAATGTAATTTTTGTACAAATCCATCTTCGGGTTGTTGAGGTATTGTCGCTTAAATTTTTATTCCAGCTCACATAATTTTGTACAAAGTTTCGCTGATATATAATCAAAAAGAAAAAAAAACAAACCACAGTAAACAATTCATATTAAACGATTTCACTTTAAAAACATGTTTTTTTCTTTTAAAATTAAAACGGCTTTTTAAATTTAAAAATTTAAACTTGTTCAAACACTGAACAAAATTTAAAACGAAATTTATTATTATAAAAAGTTGGTTTGCTTTAATTTGATTATAAAGTATATACAGAAAATACCTTGCATGTCCGAAAGAAGACCAGATACAAAAAATTATTATAAAAACTCTTGCAGCTCACGCATTTTATTATTATTATTGCGCGGGAATAAAATAATTTATATAAAAATAAACTCTTGTTGTTATAAACATGACTGAATTATATATTCTGCGCTGTTTTGTGTTAAAAAAAATAAGTCAGGGTCTGTAAAAGATCCAAATTGGATATGCTTTCCTTTACTCTAACAAAACGCCATTTATAATTTTAGCATTGGAATTTAAACGAGTCATTTTGTCTTAAACTTATTTATTTTCCCGAACTTATTTATTTTTTAGCAATGGACATAGACACTATGGATCGCACTAAAAATGAATTGTGCCGTATGCTTACTAGTCTTGCCGCAAACATGGTTTGATATCTATAAAAGTAAATATAAAAAAGATGGCAATTTTAACATTTTTGTCATTAAATCAAATTGAGTAACTTTAATTAAAATTAGCAGGTTGGTTAACTGATTTAAATTCGGCAAGGTCTTAATTTCGGCCTATGGTTGTTGTTTTTTATGAGGATAGTTATGAAATGGACTGCAAATGACTACATAAAGAACATGAAGATTTATCTAGCCATGCTCAGTTCATTTCATAATTTTACGCATAGCAAAAGTAACAGTCAATGGCCGAAATTAAGGCATGGCTGAATTTAAGTTCGTTTTCCTACAATACAAAAAATGGCAACTTTACGATTTTTGACATTGGCACAGAAGACTTTCTAATAAAGACTTTCTTACCTGTCAGTTTTCTGGCAAAAATGATGAACCGCGCTAATTTAGTAAAAGTGAGGCTGTAAAACAATCAGTCGGAGTAATTTCAAAATCCTTAGCTATTAAAATTGTATTGATTTAAAATAAGTTGAACGAGCCAAATTTCGGCGCCATGGCGAAAGGTCACATTTTCCCTAATTTTAAATCAAGAAGTAAATATGAGATTTAAAAAAATCCGTTTTCTTCGTTGAGCGATTGATTGTCGAGCTCTAGCCGTTTTCACCCGACCGCACAGAGTCACTTTAAATAAGCACAAAATAAAAAAACGGGCGACTAAAATCCGGCGTTAGGCTGCTTAAAGTTAGAACGTAGCTTCAAAAAAAAGGAGCGTCCTAAAGGCGTCGGCGCTCAGTTGTACTGGTTGACCATGGGCGTGGCCACGTCCTGCGTGGGCACTCGGCTCCCACGCCACACGAATCTGGCGTAGAAGGAGTGCCAGCTGGTCAAAGTTTTGCTGGAGCAAATCCAGACGGCGCAGGTGATCCCCACCACCAAGCCCATCAGGTACTTCATCACGTAAATGAGGTGCTCGGTTTTGGGGCGATGGTCCGACAGGAGGCAGGCCGGCTCCTGGGGGAAGCCGTAGTAAAACGGCGGTATGGCGGCTCCACACTGCTGCTGGAGCTGCGGAGCCTGTCCGCCGAGGCTCCGCTGCTGCTCTCGGCAGATCTTGAAGTACCAGGAATGTAGCGAGGCGCCGACGTTCATGGACTGGTAGACCAGGCAGCCCACCGTGATCACTGCAGGGACCATGTACATCACGCTGAAGATGCTAATTCTCAGCATTAACTTCTCCAGCTTGTCGATCTTTTGAATCCTGGTGGTGTCCTGGTGCTTGATAAAACGGCGGATTTTGAACATACTGACGAAGCCAATCACCAGAAACAGACCGCCCAGCCCCACGCAAACGCACAGGGGGATAATGACGAAGTGCAACAGTGCATCACCATCCCAGTTGCCCACGCTGCAAATCCCGCTGTAAACGTCGCCGTCAATTTTGTGCATCAGGAGGACGGTGAGGACCAAAGCGGCGGAAATGCCCCACGCCGCGGCGTGAAAATAGTGGCTGCATGCCTCGATGGATTCCTGACCCCACATAAGCGTCGCGGCCAGGAACCAAGTGAAGCACAGCACCACCCACCAGATGCTGCTCGCCATGCTAAAGGAATAGGAGAATAATTTAATTTAAAACGTAGTCTAAGCTTAAATAAGCTTGAAATTTAAAGTTTAAATAAGCTGGAAATTGCTTTTTTAAGCGGCCGGGCTCCAGAGCTACCTGTATTTATTGATTGCAAGCATTAGTGATGTTTTATATCTTCAATTTTGTAGTTCCGAGCTCCACCATTGAAAGCTCCGAAGCTCCGTCTCCTTAACAAACGATTTTAAGCTTATTTAAGCTTTAAATTTTAAACTCATTTAAGCTTAAATATGTTTGAAGTTATGCTACCTGCATTTTTATTGTTTTTAAAGTTAAAAAAATTTAAAAAAATTACAAAATCTATGACATTTTTTTTAATTATTCATAAAATCTGTACCAACGAAAACGGTGTATTTTGCAATATATTACACAATTTAAGCATACCCTAAATAAGGATACGCCCCAGTAAAAAATCTCGAGTTTTTCAGGGCTTTGTTTCTAATGTATGGCCTAGTTGAAGTGTGTAATAGCTCGAAATAGAACGGTATTGCCACAATTAGGGGAGCCCTCATTAGAGCCTTAACAAAAACTACCAGCCACCAGGGACACGCCTTAACTAGAAAAATAGGGCATTATACCGTGCCATAATGCTTAAACTAGTCGAAAGCAGAAACAAAGCCCTTATTAGAACATTTCATAGCCTCAATGGGGGCAATAAATGAGTCCGATTGGGGAAAAAAATAAAATTTTTTCACTCAGTAGCACCATGTTTTTCATTAATTACATTCAACTTTTTTAACCAAGTTAAAACAAAAAACCAAACACTTAAACAAATTTTTTGTTCAAATAAACATTTATACACAAGGTTTTTAATTTTAACCACACACACACGCGCGCACACACGCATGGATGGACACACGGACAGACGCACGCACACATATACAAGCACACAAACACATCTACAGCCAGCTTAATTATATACAGGATGTTTGTGTTGACTTGTACAAAAACAGTAATTTTAGGCACAGTGTTATAATAGTATCATTTTGGTATAAATTTGTGTTTACCGAGCAACCCACATATAACCCTATGAAAAATTTGTTTCAAATTTTGTTTCATAACCAACAATTGAATAGCCCAGATTAAATTTTGGTTTTGCCTCTGAGATAGGGGTCCTGCGTTGAAAATTTTTTGTACCTAGAGTCTAAACAAAACTCAGGGGCGGGTCCACTAAACACGTGCTGACTACGTGCTATCTTAGCACGTTGTTTAAAACTCTTGTTAATGTTTTAATTTCTGGGTTTTTTCTCGGAAAATCTAACAGAACTTTTTGTTTACATGGCAAAAATTGATATTTTATTATTTTATACATATTTGTTGTATATACAAACTATTAAAGCAATAACCCCCAGTTACGGGTTAGCAAAACTCCTAACTACGGTTTAAGGCTTTATTAAATTTTATTTCAAACAAATATGCATAAAACTCTTTAATACTAATTTATTCTGTCTAAAAAAACAGTCCCATAAGTTTTC
This sequence comes from Microlaimidae sp. YZB2_3, assembly GCA_030248175.1. Taxonomy (NCBI): domain Eukaryota; kingdom Metazoa; phylum Nematoda; class Chromadorea; order Desmodorida; family Microlaimidae; species Microlaimidae sp. YZB2_3. The sequence continues at coordinate 16,670 of JASAMX010018847.1, read as the reverse complement.
TCAAGAAAAAACCCAGAAATAAAACATTAACAAAAGTTTTAAACAACGTGCTAAGATAGCACCTAGTCAGCACGCTTTTAGTGGACCCGCCCCAGGTGGCCTTTTAATTTTTTAAACATATCTCATTAACAGCCTCTCTCATCTCCTACCTGCCTTCAAGATTTTTTACTTCCACATAGTTTCTTTCAACCTACCAGAGCCGTCCATTTGGGGTTGCTAAATTTAACCCAATAAGTAAGGCTTCCAAATCTGCTTCTGGAAAGTTTTAAGCAGATATGAGAAAACAAAATTTGCTTCTAATGCAGGTAGGTTGCAGTTAAGAGACAAAAAAATGAGTAACAAATACAAACTTTAGACAAGGTTGGGGTAGATAAATCTTTCTTGGAAGCAGACAAAAGATGAAGCTGCCTGCTACAATGTAACAATATGTACAGGTACGTTACTAAGAGCATGAATCGTCTTTGACGTCAGATTCAAAGGTAAAAAGGAAGGTGAAAAAGTAGGGAAATTACTAAGTCAGTAGGTACACAGGGTGGAAAACAGTAAAACTGCGTTGGAGGCAGATATTAGACAGAAAGTGCTGCCTCCTATCTAAATTATAGGTTAGTTAAGAGGCAGATGGAAGGTAGCTAAGTCTAACTCAAAGGCAGATAGGAGTGTAGTAGGTAGGAGGCAACAAAATTAAGAACTAAATAAATCATTCAAGACGACAGAATGGAGGCAGCCAGAAGGCAGGTATTGTGCCTTAAATATTTTCTTATAGGTATGTTAGGAGACAGCAACAATCAAAATCTTTCCTGGAGGCAGATACAAAAGTTAAAACGTAAAAGATAAGTAGCAAAATTAGTAAAGTATAAGGCAAAACGGAGGCAGGTAAAAATATAGGCAAGAAAAATATCTCAATGTTACAGGTAAACTAGAAAGCAGATAGAAGGCAACAAATCTATCTTAAAGGTAGATAGTGGTAAAAGGAGGCAGCAAATTTGAATATAAAGGCAGCCAACAGGCAGGGCAGAAGAAACTAAAACGCGTCAAAGGCAGATAGTCGGTAAGTGGATGTATGTTAAATTTTTCATGTTAAATTATATTTTTATGTCAGAAGGCTGATAACTGAAGCCAAACCTATTTTGAAGGAATGCTAGCGGAAGGGATATCGCACCATTGAGAGGCAACTATAAAATAGAAGCAGAGAGTAGCAAGCTTAATCTATCTTATAACAAACAAGGATATAAAAATGTTACAAAAAAAGAGAAGGCAGGTAAAAACCTGCCTTTTGAAATAAGACAGCTTATTTTTGCTAACTAAAACAAAAAATAGTGATATTCTATAAATTTATTGTGAGAGCTGCAAATTTTCAGGGATTGTTTTTTTCTGTTATTTTTTAATTTCCTTTTTATTTAAGTTTCTTGTCACCTCTTTCATTTACCTCCATAAAAATAATTTTATTGTTAAGATTATAATTTTTCCAAAATGTTTATAAATTAATAAAACCAAAATATTAACCAACTATATATACTATTTATATTTGGGTTTTTAATTTTTCCAAGTTCAACTGAACAACCTACCTGAAGAAATAGTGGATCATTGCCAGAACAGTGCAGCCAGAGTAGCGCGTCCCCTGGGTGATAAGGGAGACGGGCGGGGGGAGGGGCCCACCAGCCGGACAACTGGACGGCAACATAGCTGTTTGATTATGGCAGGCGATTCCCTTGTCTGCCACAAAACCGGCAATATAAACAACAGAGATGAACAGGTAGCAAAGGGCTAGGAAGAATATTGGCCTCACCGGGTAGCGAAACCGACCCATGTCTACAAAAAATGTGAGCACTGTGAATAATGTGGCGGCGGCGCAGGCCACCGCCCACATCCCAGTCCACCAGCGGAGGAAATTTCGCTCACCGGCGGTGAAGAACAACTCCGAGCAGGGCAGGGCGCATTTCTCCATCATTTCTGTGCCTATCTTAACGCGGTAGTCATCGTCTTCGTTGGTGAGGACCCGGAAGCGAGGTGGGCAGGCCTTGCCCAGGAGCTCCGGAAGCATCGGAACAGTGAGGTCCAGTATGTTGGTGTGTTTCCCTTCAGAAGAAACCCCATTCAGACGTGTGCCGCTGTTGTCACCGCGCAGATCTTCATCAGGACCCTGTGTTCTGGCGCCGCCAAAGAAACCTGGATCAGGCTCCACGCCATCCATGCCGTTGTTACCTGACGACTGCGTTTGATTCTCCCCGACACAGGTGGGATCTTCGCTTGCAAGCGGAAAGTTCTTGCAGTTCAGCGGCTCTGGCCATTTGAAACCAAACTTGTTCATCAGGGTTTCGCAGCCCTTGCGGGCAGATTGGCACAAGTGCCGGCAGGGTTTCAATGGGTAGCCCAGGATGGTGCACACCGGAGCGTACATAGTGCACAAGAAGAATTTCAGGTCAGAGCTACACTTGACTTTGACCAGCGGGAAAAACTGGTGCACCTCCAATCCAGCCTCCTCCTGATTGGCGTGGTTGAGCAGGTTGGGGAATATGGTCTCCTTGTACCTGAAATATATCATCAGTAATTTTATCATATATATATATGATCAAAATTTTTAAAATCAGACTTTTTAATGTTAAAAAAACGTAATAGTGCATAAAAGTTTACAAAAAACTGCAGTTTATTCTTGTTTTGAACAATTTAAGCTGGATAACAAAATTAACCTTCAAACCTGGAAATTTTTACATTTTAGCAACTCTAACACTAACGCAAAAATTTATAGACAAATTACAACTGGCTGATCAAATAATTTAAATTTGGAAGTATTGAATTACATATTAAATAATAAAACATTTTTAAAAATTTTAACAAAAATTTTAATATTAAACATTAAATACCTTATTTTCACGTTTTTATAATCACATTGATCATTTTCAAACATAAATTACAATATTTTAATAGCTAAATTTGACTTCTTTGTAGCGTTCTAATCAGTTTCCTTGATAAAAAACAGCATAACTGCACGATTTTAATTAGTCTTGTCACCATACATTTTTACAAGTTCATCTATGAACATTTGCTATTCATATCATGGGTGGCGCGGGAGCGCCACAGGGCGATTTAGCCCCGCGGCCATGCGCCATCCATAATTAGAGAACGTGGGTAAATTTCAAAATTCATGTTCATCTTCTTCTTCTTATTATTATTTTTCCAACTTCTATTCTTAAAATCGATGTTCCCCCTTCGTTACTGAATGATCAATGTACGTATTTTTTTTAATATTAGATTAGACTTAGATTAGACTTAGAATTAGATTAATTAATTATTAATTAGACAAAGTAGGTAATTTTTTTAATAAATTTTCATCTTTTTCTTTTTATTTCAAAAAATATAATTGAATTATCAGATTTAAGGTATTAAACTGTTTTTAAAAATTTTTCAATGTTTTATAGACTTATTTTTATTGAATAATAGAAAAAAACGAAGTATATTTCATAACAAGGTAATAAACACTTTTTTTAAATAAACAAATTTTTTTAGTCCTTTTATAACGCTTAAAAATTTTTCTCCAGGAGGCGAATTTGGGGGAAGGGTGTCCCCGGATACCCCGAATTTAGGAGCGGGGGGTGTCAGCAAAATTCCAAATTTTGGGGGGTATAACCTCCCCTCCAACCCCCCCCCCTCTGCCCACCTATGGATCCAACCTAAATGCATACGTATGCATATGTTTATAAACATATGTATGCATATGTCAATGTCATGCATACGTATGCATAAATTCATATGCATACATATTCATATTTTTTTTAGTTATATGCATACATATGCATTTTTCCGCAAAGTATATGCATATGTATGCATTTTTTCTAACTTTTATGCATATGTATGCATATGTATGCATAAAAGTTGCAAAAAATGCATACGTATGCATATACTTTTTGAAAAAATGCATACATGTGCATATAAGTTGCAAAATATGCATATGTATGCATTTTTTTGTAACTTTCATGCATACTTCTTATGCATAAAGGTTAGAAAAAAATGCATACATATGCATAAAAGTTCCAAAAAAATGCATACATATGCATATACTTTGCGGAAAAACGCATACATATGCATATAACTAAAAAAATATGCATACGTATGCATATGAATTTATGCATACATATGCATAACATATGCATACGTATGCATATAAACATATGCATACGTATGCATTTAGGTTGGATCCACACATAGCCTTTATAATTCGTTCTTTATTTCTTATTCTTCTTTTTTTTATTAATTTTATTAATATTTTTATTTTCATGTATTCTTGCATATGTCAAAAAAATTTCGTTTTTTAGAGGTGTATATAATCAAATTAACTGTCAAACAGTAAAACTTTTTTATTTTTAAAATTTGAAATTATAAGAATTTAAAATTTCACTTTAATATTTATTTCAACATTTTAATTTGTATTTTTGTAATACAACATTTAAAGTTTAGCTGATAAATTTAATTTTAGAACTAACTTTTTTACCTTTAAAGGCCAAAAAAATCTATCGCTTAATTTTTTTAATGTTTCATAAGACAATCAAAATTCTAAAATATTGTAAAAATTTATGTTTTAATAGACTAAGCACCAATATCAGACCAGAAATTTCTAACTTATTAGTTGTTTAAAACTTTTTAAATAACAATGTAATTTTAGCAGCCAAAAAAACGTGTTTTTCCAAAGAATACCGATATTACACTAAAATTATCCGCACTTAAAACTTAAAAATAAATTTAATGGTCAGAATAAACCTACAAACAAATTTTAAAATCTTTTTCTTTTTCTAAAAAAAATTTAAAATTCTTTAAGACTTCACCAACATACCAAAATATATAACATTAAAAAAATGAAATATGTAAGTTGATTTGCTCAGACACATTTACTGCTCTAATTGGAGCTATAAGTGAAGCATGGTCTAGCTGGAGCACTGCTTTAATTAGCAACTTGTTTCAAAAAAATGATCCTACTTAAAGTGTGCAAAGGCTTTTATTAAAGCGCGTCCCATGTAGAACTATTCGAAAACCAAAAACTTTATAAATCATAAATAACTTTATTTATAATTATTTTAGAGATTATTTGTTTTTGTAAAAATGCAAAAAAATTTTGTTTTTGTGTTTTTTTTATTTTTATAAGATTAACGATGTTTTTCTTTTAAAATTCAAATAGTCATAAAAAATAACTGAAAAAAATAACAGTAGAGGTTTTATTCAAATTGTAAAAATCCATTTTTGTCTGACAGTCCAGTTTATGACGCGCTCCAGTTACAAGAGTAATATTCTTTGCAATATCTGAAGCCAAATAATATTTTCCTTTATTTTAATTCTTCTATTTTGCCCCAACTAACTGTCCCAGTCATGGTTTCTGTCTTAATACCTGCTAATTTATAATATTATGATACAAATCGTAGGGATCTTCATTTTTACTTAAAAACTAACAAAACAAGTTTTTTTTTGTAATAAAAAAATATAAAACAATACTTTATGTCCTGACAGAGTGGTATAGTTATGGGTTCGCATTTTTCATTGATTGGAGATCCTGGGGAACCTTGAAAATGTCGATATTTGCTGCTAATTTCTTCTTCTCCTCTGATGCCATTATTTTTTATTATTGTAGAATGGGACCAAGTTATTGAAGCAATAAATAAAATACATCCGAAATAAACGGTTGTTGTCATCTTTTGTGATTTCACAATAAAATCAATCGGTTAGTTTGGTAATCCACGAAAATAGGTATTAATTTTGGTTGTTGGCACAGAAATAAGTCCAGTGAAGTTGATTTGGTTGACTTTATAAATCTTTTTTCCACAATTATTTCCAGAAATTTTGTTGATCACATTTCACATTCACATCAGTTGTTTATTTAACATCAACGTCAAAACATTAAAATACATCTATACTTTACTTCAGCCAAAAATACATTGTATTAATAATTCTTTATTCAGTTCAGTCACACAGCAGCGCGAGGCGGGCCAGTTCAAATTTGCGCAAAATCTCCTTGCATTCAAGTGAACAGGATTGATTTTTTAGGGAAGCGTGGTGAAACCCGGACTGTCCGGAAATACGGACGTAAATCCTAAAAATAAAATCCGGACCGCAAAAATTTTGTTTGTTATAAATAGATATAAATTTTTAAAAACAATTTTTGCAATCGGCAGATAATAATCGGCCGTTTTTTACGGGCTTTTATATATATTTCTAGAAATAAAATCTTTGAACTTTTAGTGTTATGTTTTTGTATTTCATAGATCCAGATCATGGTCTTAATTTTTGATTTATTCGTCAGTTATGTAGCCGTGACAGTTTTTTTATTATTGATTTGTATCGGGTTACTCATAAAAAATTAAACCGGGCGGTTCTAATGGTATAAGGCGGAAAATGCTAATTGACTAATATACCAAAATTCACTCTTCTATATCTACTACTGCATTAAATTTAAGTGTCACATGAAAATAATACTCAAAACTAAAAATTTGGAACTATATAATTTTTAATTTCAAGAAATAATTAATAGAATAAAATTGAGTTTGAATAACATGTACTATACTTGAGTTTGTGTTGTTTGTGCATATTTACTTTTTGTTCATATTCACCATTTTCAAATTACTACTAATTAATTACTTTTTTACGTTACTGCATGTTTTTGCTTTAGCAAACTCTAAAACAAGATAGTTTGCCATAGGGTTTTTAATTCCATATTTAAAAAGTTTTTTTTAGTTTTTGTGTCCAAGGTTTCGCTCTGTCAGAATTCAAAAAAATCATTTTACGGTTTTAAATGCGGACATACATAGGTATTAAGATTTTATTATGAAAAGGTAAAAAGTGTATAAAAACATTTTCTTGAGCGCCAAAATTGTCATTTTTCAGTTCTAACAAATCTCTTTAAATAAATAAATAATTTGATTGTTTGTTTTTCTACACAGTGAACCTAACTGGCATAGGGTAGCTGACTTAATTTCGCACTTTTTTTATTTTTTTGGATAAGTTTTTTCTGATTTTTCCAATCGATCCAAAATTTGGTCTAAAAATCAAACGATAGCTATTTTTGTTATTCGAGTGCAAAATTTTAAAATTTCCGTTACGTACACTTAAAGATCAGTGGAGGTTTAAAGTTTTTTATAGTGGCCGAAATTAAGACGCGAGCCATTAACTTCGGTCACCTAGAAAAAACTGGCTATAACTATTGCCAAAATGAACAATAAAAATTTTTAAAAGTTGCAAATTTATCCTTAGGTATTGTTCTTGGTACATATAACTTTATATAACCCGTTTGGAAATTTAAATGGTTATTAGCAAGACTTTAAATAATTATATCAAAACCTTAAAAAAACAAGTTTTAATAACCTATTTTTTTGTTGAATTTTTTTTGGCTTAGAAAAACGTCAAAAAAAGTCAAATGAGCAAAAAAATTTTATAAATACGGTAGTACAATGATATTTTAAAACAGCAAAAAACGGCAGGTTCTTCACCTAAATTTTCGGGTGGCCGAAATTAACGGAATCTTAAAATGCGCAGTTAGTTAAACGCATTGCAAAATGATATTTGAAGAAAATATCAAAACATGAAAATTAACAACTTTGAGCCTTAAATAGAAGATATTTTAAGGTTATATAATGCTTCGTTCTAAATTTGATGCAGTTTAAACACAAAGCAAAAATTAAGAAAATCATAAAAAATTTACTTTTTGTATGAAAATGTTAATAATGCAGAATAAAAAAAATAAAAAACTTTTGGAAAAACACTTTATTCAACATTCATCCAGTTACTTTTGTGCTAGTTCTTTTGTGTTTTAAAAATAAGCCCATTTTCTAACACTCTAAATTGGTGGCCGAAATTAAGACCTGGCCGAAATTAAGTCAGATACCCTAACAAAAATTAAATCTTCGGTCCCTCCACGAAACAAAAATCCTTTTACATTAAATGCTTTTCATTGTAATTTTTTTGAAACTGGGACTCAAAAAATTACATATAAAGACACGTTAGTTACGCAAAAAATAGCTCTAAACAATGTTCAAAAATTAACAAACACTTGAAATTGGTTTAACATAGTAGATGATATCCGATTTTAAAAAAAATTGGTAAAAATTATCTATTTCAAAGTGAATTTTGATTTTGCATTAAGACCACCAACCGAAAATTGTGTTATGCTTGGTAAAAAATTCTAAGAATTTTTATTTATTTGTCATTTATCATTTTGAAATAAGTTCATAAAATAACAGTATTAAAAGTTTTAATACCTTAGTCAAGACTACCCATCGGAAGTAAATAACCGTAACATTGAGCTCTATAGCTAAATTTTAGGAATCATTTTTGATTATCTACGTAACGCGAAATATCCAAAAATAATCCGAATAATATAATAAATATATTCAATTATTTTGGTAAAACCTAGGGGAAATTATTTGTGAAAATCCAAATAAAAATAGAACTAAAAACATATGATAAATACATCAGATAGCTCAGATAACTTGTAATGAGTCAGTTGCTAAAATATGCTGAGTTTTTTGTAATTATGCTGTTTTTTGAGATAATGCTCATTATCGGTGGTCAGACAATCCAAATTTCTTAATTTGATCTCGATGAGTCAGTCATGCTGGCCCGGTTTTTTAAAGATTCTGAGCGAAAATATTCTTGAGCCACTAGATCATCAATTTATAACCTTTTAATATATTGTGTTAAACCATAATAACAAAAATCGCAGTTATCTTAACAAATACTGCACAAACCTTAACAAACAGGGTATCAAAGGAAAATAGAAAACCGCCGCTTTTTTGAGTGTATTATTTGCAACTTATTTATTTATATTCATTGTGCAATTTTTCAAATGCAGAATCACCGAAATGCTCCATTTTTTGACGATCTTATCTCTTGAACCGGTTAAGATATTTTAACGAAAAAAATGTTGTAACCTAATTTTTGGACCAGTGGTAAGATTTTCACAGTATATCATGAAAATCGAAGACAAAAAAGTGTGACTCTGTACCGCACATTTAGGGTGCGCTAACTCTTAATTTTTTTATTATTCTGAAAATTTTTAAGCTTTTGAAATTTCAGACAATGTCAAATTTACTATTTTAGTTCTTAATTTAGTTTGTTGGCTTGCAAATTTTTTCATATAGAAAATATTGTAGACATGTAAAAAAAACGTCATTTATGGCTCATAGCTCTTTACGCAAGGTTTTAATCCCAAAAATAGACCCAGAGTGTTTAAATTATGGATTTGACAGATTCAAAAATAGAATACACATAAAAAACATTTTTATATCCCAAATCAGAAATATAAACGTCCTTTTTGGAGTTGATCTTAGTATTAAACCCTCTTTAAGAAGTAGTTATAGGGATATATGAATGAAAAAAATATTCTTTTAAGTGTAATGTTTAGGCAGAAAAAATTTTGTTAAAAGTCAAATTTTATGGGTGGCGCGGGAGCGCCACGGGGCGATTTAGCCCCGTGGCGCCGCGCCAACCATAATTAGAGAACGTGGGTAAATTTTCAGAACCTTCTTCTTCTTCTTATTATTATTATTATTATTTAAACGCTCCATCCTTAAAAACGATATTCGTCATTCGTTACTGATTCATCAAAAATAAACATGGGCTCATAAGAAAGAAGAAGGAATTACGAAACTTTCTTAGGAAGCACTTTTTTGATTTAGGTCCTTGTTATCGATTTATTGATCAAAGTAAAAAATTTGAAAACTAGACAAATAAAAACTCCCAACCGCACAAATAAGGATTGCACAGAGCAGACAACCAACATCCCCTCATAAAAACCGCACAAAAACAGCAGACCGGTTTTAATTGGTGGCAGAAACGGAACAAGTTCCCAGCGCCATCTGCTTCAACCGCGCGGAAATCGGCGAAAACAACAGAGTACTTTTTTTAGTTCTTGCATTACTGATGACAAAATTAATTTAAAGTTTTATTTATTAAAAAAAAATAATAAGCGTCGGTGGCACGGGAGCGCCACGCTCCGGTAGATAATCATCGGTGGTGCGGGGGTGCCACACTGCAATTTAACCCACCGCACCGCGCCAACTATACTTAGAGAACGTGAGTAAATTTTGTAATTCATGTTCATCATCTTCTTTTTATTATTATTTTTACTTTAAAAATTATAATTGCAATCATTGGCGCACGGCATCGCGCCAACTATATTTAGAGAACGTAGGTAAAATTTGTCTGGAGCGCCACTGCACCGCACTAACTATAATTAAACAACGTGGGTAAATTTCGTAATTTAAATTCATCATCTTCTTCTTATTATTTTTTATTTAAAAAAGTATATCTCGGCAACGGAATGATTATAAACATATGTCATTGCGCAGCTAAAACTATAGTTTATTAGGCTATTTTTTAATTTAATTCAAAAAAAGTGGTAGACTAGCCTTGAAAAATGCTCTAAGAATAGAGCAGAAAAAAGGGGCGATTTTTCCCCGGGCGTATGTTTAGACAGAAAAGAGGTGGACTAGTCTGAGATGGACATTATGTGGACTATAGAAAATTTGCACTTGGTTTGGGCAGCTGCTCACTAAATAAAAATTTCTACCATATGATAATGATTTGTTTATACATTGATCTAATCACACAGCACTGTTGCATTTTTTTAGTTTGATAAAATGTCAATTGAAAAAATTATACTCACAGCAATCTTTGACAAGCGCAAAATCGCCACTTTTTCAAATTTATAGTTGTTTCTTACACATACAAATATAACCTTCAAATTGAAAAAGTGGCGATTTCGCGCTTGTCAAAGATTGTTGTGAGTATAATTTTTTCAATTGACATTTTATCAAACTAAAAAAATGCAACAGTGCTGTGTGATTAGATCAATGTATAAACAAATCATTATCATATGGTAGAAATTTTTATTTAGTGAGCAGCTGCCCAAACCAAGTGCAAATTTTCTATAGTCCACATAATGTCCATCTCAGACTAGTCCACATCTTTTCTGTCTAAACATACGCCCGGGGAAAAATCGCCCCTTTTTCCTGCTCTATTCTTAGAGCATTTTTCAAGGCTAGTTAATTACTGTTCTAACATTACAAAAAAGTTTGAAAAACTTAGGAATTTTCAAACAAATAAAAAATTTAATAGCCACATGGACCTCCAAAAACATCGACAACACAATTTTTTAGCTTTAAAAAACAAATTGATTTTAGTTTCGCTTAGGATTAGTTTTTCTAAGCCTGATCGAAACCTAGAAATAAAGCTAAACTGTATTAAAAAGAATTTTTAAATTCAAATGCATTTTTACAGAATACCAATTTTTTTACAATTGGATTCTTGGTAAACACTTTTAAAACGATTGCCATACAATATTGGTGGCCACTCCAAAAAATAAAACTATATTGAGAACAGCTACATAGACTAAAAAATCTAAAAAACCTACTTTTAAGTAATAAGAAAAATTGCATATGCCAAAAAATTTATTGTTTGGCTGTAACACATTACGAAAATTTTAAATCTAAAAAATAAGCCCAAAAATGAGATTAACATGTCTGATTTAGGATACTAAAATAATGTATATGTGTATTTTACTTTTGTTTCGATTAGGTCGATAATTGGTACACGTTTGGGATTTGCTCAAGTCCAGGGAAAGTTGTTTCATCCCATGCATCAATGGCGTGCCCAGGGGTCGTATGCTGAAGGTTTAATCCGACTTAAAGTTAATCTGAGATTAGCGATTGTCGACACACAGTAAACACACTAGCAGTATTAGATAATCTAGTTTAACCAATTTAATCTGAGATTAGGTGTAATCTCAGATTAAATCGTTACTAACTTTAGATTAAATTATTTATTGATTTATTATTTATGCAAATTTTTAAACCACCTCAGGAGGTGGATTAAAAATTTGCGGGTTTTTCTCGCTAATCTAAGATAAGTGACGATTTAATCTGAGATTAAGTCTATTAACTCCGTTAACCTAGATTATTCAATCAATACTGTTAGTATGTTTACTGTGTGTCGACAATCGCTAATCTCAGATTAATTTTAAGTCGGATTAAACCTTCAGCATACCACCCCAAGATTTCAGTTGGGGGGGGGCGGTTTGGGGGGGTAAATACTAATCCTGAAGGGGGGTCGGGAGGGGGCGGTAGCCCCCCAGTAATGGGAAGTCTGGGGGGCGATAGCCCCCAGCAGGGTCAAGGGGCAGAGCCCCTTGTCAGGGGGGTCCGGGGGGCAGAATGCCCCCTGGGGGAGAAATTTTTTAATTTAAGGCGCTAAAATATACTAGAAATTTTTATTCCAGATGATGTTTATTACAAAATTTAAGGTTTTTTTTATCTCTTTACATTTAAAACAGGTGTTTAAAACGTTAATAAAAGGTTAATAATGTTTATAGTAGTTTGATTTAACATGTATGCCTTAACTATTGCATGGCATAATCGATTTGAAATCGAAAAACTAAGACAAACTGTGAATTTAAACTACCCGCGAAGCGGGAAAAATTTGATTTTTTGACTGTTAATATGCTTTTGGAAGGTATCAGGAAAGTTACTGTATTAATATTAAAGAAAAAAATTTTTCTCTACCAAAATTCAAAAAACGTAAAGATCCCCCCTTATGAAAAAATCCGGCTTCGCCGGATTTCGGATGGGGGGGCCGGCCGCCCTCCCCCCGCCACCCCTCCCTGGGCAGGCCACTGCCATGCATTGTTTTATCTCAAATTCATTGTTACCGTTATTGTGTGCACAATATTTTTTGCACCAAACCTTGTTCGGAACAATATTAAAGAAAGGCAATATTAAAGAACCATAAATAAAATTTTATTATGATAAAAGATTTTTTAAAAATGTGTAATACAACGGTAATATAGTAATATATTTTCCAAAATTGTAAAAACAAGTTCTTACACAAAATTATAAACACCAGTGGCATTTTTCGCATCGTCCACAAATTGTATGTATGCAGACAAACTCCAGAAAAATACAACTTGGAAAAATATTTTAAGAAAAAAATAAAATCTTTATAGGTAAAATACTCGTAGTTTGCAAACGTACATTGTAGGCGTGGTTTATTTTTCGCCTACTACCGTATATTAAAATTCACTTAACGATTAAACAGTGTAAACCATTTCAATTGCTTCCAGCCGTTGGTCCTCGCGCGCGAGTTATACTGTAAGAATGTAAATGCAATTTTGTTTTTACCACATAAATAAAATTTCTAACACTGTCAAAGTTGAAACCTCCTGAAGAATCCCCATTCAGACGTGTGCCGCTGTTGTCACCATGCAGATCTTCATCGGGACCCTGTGTTCTGGCGCCGCCAAAGAAACCTGGATCAGGCTCCTCGCCGTCCATGCCGTTGTTACCCGACGACTGCGTTTGATTCCCCCCAACACAGGTGGGATCCTCGCTTGCAAGCGGAAAGTTCTTGCAGTTCAGCGGCTCTGGCCATTTGAAACCGAACTTGTTCATCAAGGTTTCGCAGCCCTTTCGGGCAGATTGGCACAAGTGCCGGCAGGGTTTCAACGGGTAGCCCAGGAAGGTGCACACCGGAACGTACATAGTGCACAAGAAGAATTTTAGGTCAGAACTGCATTTGACTTTGACCAGCGGGAAGAATTCGTGCACTTCCAAACCGGCCTCCTCCTGATTGGCGTGGTTGAGCAGGTTGGGAAATATGGTCTTTTTGTATCTGAAATATAATAAGCAGTATTATTAGCATATGTACGATAAAAATAAAGTTATATAGCAAAAACTGTTCCAAATTTTATATTTGTATGAAAATTCAAATTGAGCAAATTAAAAATAAAATATAGACATCAAAGATTATTATAGCTGGATTCAAACCCGTATAGCTCGGTTTTAGGGGTTGAATTTTTATTTATATTTTCTATAAACAGATATATGCCCGTTGGTAATTAAAAAACAACTATTTTTTAAAAGCAGATATTTTAATATTAAAAGAAAAAATTAATAATGGTCAAATCTTGCAATATATATTGTTGCTTTAAACAAATAAAGTTAAGAAAATTAATATTTAAACTTGGAAATTTTCATATTGTAGTGATTCTAACACTAACGCAAAAAATATAGGTAAATTACACCAGTCTGATCCGATGATTTGAAATTGAAGTATTGAATTTCATATTACAAATATTACATTTTAAGAAAAGTTTTAAGATTAAACATTAAATACTTTATTTAACAATTTTTTTTTATCAAATTAATCGTTTTGAACCAGAAATTATATTTAATAACTAAATTTGGCTTTTTTGCAGCGCTCCAATGAGTTTTCCTAAAAAACGGTATAACCGGACAATTTTAATTAGTTTTGTCATTATACATTTTCACAAGATCATCCATCAACATTTCTTATTTATAATATAATTTTTTAATCAAAATTCGTTTGTTCGTTTGTTTTTTAATCTAATTTTTTTCCTAACAAAATAAGTTACATATGTTAAAACAATTTCGTTTTTTGAGGTGTAAACAAGGGTAAAACTTTTTTATCTGTTAAATTTCAGTTATAAGAATTTCAAATTGTACTTTATATTTATTTCAACATTAAATTTGTATTTTTGTAATATAATGCATTCAAAGTTTAGCTGATAAATTTAATTTTAGAACTAACTTTATTAATCTTTAAAGGCTAAGAAAATCTATTGCTTAATTTTTTTAATGTTTTATGAGAATATCAAAATTCTAAAATTTTGTAACAACTTATGTTTTGAATACACTAAGCAAAGCACCAATATCAGACAAAGAATTTCAAAGTCATTAGTTGTTTAAAACTTTTTTTATTAACAATGTAAATTTTGCAGCCAAAAAAAACGCTTTTGCTAAATAATAACCAATATTACACTAAAATCATCCGCACTTAAAACTTAAAAACTAAATTTAATGGCCAGAATTAACCTACAAACAAGTTTTAAAATTTGTTCTGTACGTACAGAACAGATTTTAGTTGTTTTATTTTGTTTTATTTTATTTTATTTGTTCTGTATTATTTTGTTTTGTTTTATATACCTGCTAATTTATAATATTATGGTACAAATTGCAGAGATTATATATCTTAACTTTCACTTAAAAACTAACAGTGTATTTTGAAAACAAGGTATTTTGCAATAAAAAAGAATTAAAACAATACTTTATGTCTTGACAAAGAGGTATTGTTATGGGTTCGCACTTTTCGTTGATTGGAGATCCTGGAGAACCTTGAAAAAGTCGATATTTGCTGCTAATTTCTTCTTCTCCTCTAATGCCGTTATTTTTTATTATTGTAGAATGGGACCAAGTTATCAAAACAATAAATAAAATAAATCCAAAATAAACAGTTATTGTCATCTTTTCTGGTTTTACAATAAACAAGTCTCTAGTTTAGTAATTCACAAAAATTGGTATTGATTTCGGCTGGTGCCACAGAAACAAGTCCAGTGAAATTGATTTGGTTGTCTTTATAAAAATTTTTTCCACAATTAGTTTCAGAAATTTTGTTGTTCACATTTTACATTCACGTCAGGTTTTAGTTAACTTCAACGTCAAAATATTAAAATACATTTATATTACTTCAGCCAAAAATACATTGCATTAATAATTCTTTATTCAGTCACACAGCAGCGTGAGGCCGGTCAGTTCAAATTTGCGCAAAATCTCTTTGCATTCAAGTGAGCAGGATTGATTTTTTAGGGAGGCGTGGTGACACCCGGACCGTCCGGAAATATGGACGTAATTCCTAACAGAAAAATCTGGACCGCAAAAAATTAGTTTTTTAAAAAATAGATATAAATTTTAAAATAAATTTACATTTTTGCAATCGGCAGATAATAATCGGTTTTTTTTTTACGGGTTTTATTTATATTTCTAGAAAAAAATCTTTGAACTTTTATAGTGTTATGTTTTTGTATTTCATAGATCCAGGTCGCGGTCTTAATTTTTGATTTATTTGTCAATTATGTAGCCGAGACAGTTTTTTTTAATTATTGATTTGTATCGGGTTACTCATAAAAAAGGAACCGAGTGGTTCTAATGGTATAAAATACAGGTTGAAAATGCTGATTGACTAATATACCAAAATCTACTCTTCTATAAATACTGCATTAAAAGTGTCACATGAAAATAATACTCACAACTAAAAATTTTAAACTATAGAATTTGTGACTTCAAGAAATAATTAATAGAATAAAATTGGATTTATATAACATGAACTATACTTGAGTTTGTGCTGTTTGTGCATATTTACTTTTTGGTTATATTCACCATTTTCAAATTACTACTAAAGATAAATTCTATCAGGGTGAAAATAGATGAGTGGTAAAATAACCACTCGTTTTTTGAGAAAGTATCACGTGCAGAGAAACACATGACGCAATTAAAGAATAATTGGTACATAACCGCTGAAAACTTCTTTTTAATTTTTCTCGTTCGCGGGTTTATTGTTCATTTCTTCCTGGCAGAGAGCGGTTACGCATTAATTTCAGCCCGGAAGACTTCAGCTTTAATTACTTTTTTACGTTACTACATGTTTTAGCTTTAGCAAAGTATAAAACATAGGATGCTTTGCTACACTCTAAACTCACTTAATACAATTTCAATGTTACAAAATTTAATCATTTTAGCTTATGCGGAAGATTTTGTGAAAAAGCAACAAATAATTGGGTTTTCTTATTAAAACAATAAAGTTAGTACCTAATTTTACAAATGTATGAAGTCTGTCCTTTTCTT